>JAHIAM010006382.1:0-67440 GCA_021605205.1 Aegilops longissima | reverse complement strand
CATTGGCCTTTACTTTGTGTGCATGAATTGTTATTTTATGACATAACGATGCATAGGAAGAGAGTTATACTTCGTCATTACATGATTTATGTTACTTTGTGCTCACTACTAAATTATAAATCATTTCTAATTAAAATTGGCTTTGATATACCTTGGGATCCGGGTGGATTCACTACTAGAGCACTATATGCCTAGCTTAATGGCTTTAAAGAAAGCGCTGCCAGGGAGACAACCCGGAAGTTTTAGAGAGTCATTTATTTCTGTTGAGTGCTTTCATATAGTTTAAAAACAAAAAAAATAAAGAGGGGAACCTAAAACTTTTTTCAAAAAAGGGAAAGTGAAAGTGAGAGAGGCAAGCATTGTTGAAGAGGGAGCTAGCCTTGAACTTTGTTCATGCTCACGAAAACTTTGTGAATCTTGATTACAGAAAATTTTCAACAAAAATAATTATCCCCTTGTACAATTCCATTGTATTATAAAAATAATGTGCCAAGGTTTGCCTTTAGGATGTTTACAATGCTTGTTGGTTTGTATGGTGCAGGACAGAAACTTTGTCTGTAGTGCGCGATTTTTAATTTTTTACTGGAACGTCAAATGGTTCTGATTATTTTTGTACTGTCTTTCTATACAAATTTTTTATTTTTCCTAATTTGTGCAGAATTTTTCAAGTATCATAAGTATGGTGAATGTTCAGATTATTACAGACTGTTCTGGTTTAGACAGATTCTGTTTTTGATGCATAGTTTGCTTGTTTTGATGAAACTATTGATTTATATCAGTGGATTAAGCCATAAAAAGTTATATTATAGTAGACATAATGCAAAAAAAAAATATGAATTGGTTTGCAACAGTACTTAGAGTAGTGATTTGCTTTATTATACTAACGGATCTTACCGAGTTTTCTTTGAAGTTTTGTGTGGATGAAGTGTTCGATGATCGAGAAGGTCTCAATGTGAGAAGAAGGAAGAGAGGCAAGAGTTAAGCTTGGGGATGCCTGAGGCACCCCAAGTAAATATTCAAGGAGACTCAAGCGTTTGCTTGGGGATGCCCTGAAGGCATCCTCTTTCTTCAACAAGTATCGGTATGTTTTCGGATTCGCTTGCTCATGCGATATGTGCAAATTTTGGAGCGCCTTTTGCTTTAGTTTTCATTTTTCTTTATGCACCATGCTGGTATGATATAGTCCTTGGTTGATTTATAGAATGCTCTTTGCACTTCACTTATATCTTTTGAGTATGGCTTTATAGAATGCTTCATGTGCTTCACTTATATCATTTGAAGTTTGATTGCCTGCTTTCTTCACTTAGACAACCGCCATTTGTAGAATGCTCTTTGCTTCACTTATATTTGTTAGAGCGTGGGCATATCTTTTGTAGAAAGAATTAAACTCTCTTGCTTCACTTATATCTATTTAGAGAGATGATAGGAACTGGTCATTCACATGCATGGTTAGTCATAAAATCCTACATAAAACTTGTAGATCATGAATATGATATGTTTGATTCCTTGCAATAGTTTTATGATATAAAGATGGTGATATTAGAGTCATGCTAGTGGGTAGTTGTGGATTAGTAGAAATACTTGTGTTGAGGTTTGTGATTCCTGTAGCATGCACATATGGTGAACCGTTATGTGATGAAGTTGAGCATGATTTATTTATTGATTGTCTTCCTTATGAGTGGCGGTCGGGACGAGCGATGGTCTTTTCCTACCAATCTATCCCCCTAGGAGCATGCGCGTAGTACTTTGTTTCGATGACTAATAGATTTTTGCAATAAGTATGTGAGTTCTTTATGACTAATGTTGAGTCCATGGATTATACGCACTCTCACCCTTCCATCATTGCTAGCCTCTTCCGTACCGCGCATTGCCCTTTCTCACCTCGAGAGTTGGTGCAAACTTCGCTAGTGCATCCAAATCCCGTGATACGATACGCTCTATCACACATAAACCTCCTTATATCTTCCTCAAAACAGCCACCATACCTACCTATCATGGCATTTCCATAGCCATTCCGAGATATATTGCCATGCAACTTCCATCATCATCATCATATACATGACTCGAGCATTCATTGTCATATTGCTTTGCATGATCGTAAGATAGCTAGCATGATATTTCATGGCTTGTCCGTTTTTTTATATCTTTGCTACGCTAGATCATTGCACATCCCGGTACACCGCCGGAGGCATTCATATAGAGTCATATCTTTGTTCCAGATATCGAGTTGTAAGTAAATAAAAGTGTGATGATCATCATTATTAGAGCATTGCCCCAGTGAGGAAAGGATGATGGAGACTATGATTCCCCCACTCGGGATGAGACTTCGGACTTTACAAAAAATAAAAGAGGCCAAAGAAGCCCAAATAAAAAAGAGGCCAAAGAAGCCCACTGAAAAAAAGAGAAAATAAAAAAAATGAGAGAAAAAGAGAGAAGGGGAAATGTTACTATCCTTTTACCACACTTGTGCTTCAGAGTAGCACCATGTTCTTCATAGAGAAAATATCCTATGCTTTCACTTTCATATACTAGTGGGAATTTTCATTATAGAACTTGGCTTGTATATTCCGATGATGGGCTTCCTTAAATGCCCGAGGTCTTCATGAGCAAGCAAGTTGGATGCACACCCACTTAGTTTCCAGTTTGAGCTTTCATACACTTATAGCTCTTAGTGCATCCGTTGCATGGCAATCCCTACTCACTCACATTGATATCTATTAATGGGCATCTCCATAGCCCGTTGATACGCCTAGTTGATGTGAGACTTTATCCTTTTTTTGTCTTCTCCACATAACCCCCACCATCATATTCTATTCCACCTATAGTGCTATGTCCATGGCTCACGCTCATGTATTGCGTGAAAGTTGAAAAGGTTTGAGTACATCAAAAGTATGAAACAATTGCTTGGATTATCATCGGGTTGTGCATGATTTGAATATTTTGTGTGGTAAAGATGGAGCATAGCCGCACTATATGATTTTGTAGGGATAACTTTCTTTGGCCATGTTATTTTGAAAAGACATGATTGCTTTATTAGTAGGCTTGAAGTATTATTGTTTTTATGTCAAATGATAGACTATTGCTTTGAATCACTCGTGTCTTAATATTCATGCCATGATTAGACATATGATCAAGATTATGCTAGGTAGCATTCCACATCAAAATTATCTTTTATCATTTACCTACTCGAGGACGAGCAGGAATTAAGCTTGGGGATGCTGATATGTCTCCGTCATATCTATAATTTTTGATTTTTCCATGCCAATATTATTCAACTTTCATATACTTTTGACAACTTTTTATATTATTTTTGGGACTAACATATTGATCCAAAGGCTCAAAGCCGCCTCGCTTGTTGCATGTTTATGTTTTGCAGAAATCCCATATCCAACGGAATCCAAACGGGATAAAAATGGACGGAGAATATTTTTGGAATGTTTGGAAAATTCCGGAAGAAGAATCAACGCGAGACAGTGCCCGAGGTGGCCACGAGGCAGGGGGCGCCCCTGCCCTCCCTGGGCGCGCCCCTGACCCTCGTGGGCCACTCGTAAGGCGGTTGATGCCCTTCTTCGGCCACAAGAAAGCTAATTTTTGGTAAAAAAAATACGACGAAGATTTCAACCCAATCGGAGTTACGGATCTCCATATATACACGAAACGGTGAAAGGGCAGCAGAGGAGAAGCAGAAACAGAGAGAAACAGAGAGACAGGTCCAATCTCGGAGGGGCTCTCGCCCCTCCCACGCCATGGAGGCCAAGGACCAGAGGGGAAACCCTTCTCCCATCTAGGGAGGAGGCCAAGGAAGAAGAAGATGAAGGGGCCCCCTCTCCCATTCTCTTCCGGTGGCGCCGGAACGCTGTCGTGGCCATCATCATCACCACAATCTTCACCAACAACTTCACCGCCATCATCACCAACTCTTCCCCCCTCTATGCAGCGGTGTAACCTCTCTCTTACCCGCTGTAATCTCTACTTAAACATGGTGCTCAACGCTATATATTATTTCCCAATGATGTATGGCTATCCTATGATGTTTGAGTAGATCCGCTTTGTCCTATGGGTTATTTGATGATCAAGATTGGTTTGAGTTGCATGTTTTATTATTGGTGTTGTCCTATGGTGCTCTCCGTAACGCAAGCGTGAGGGATTCCTGCTGTAGGGTTTGGTAATATGTTCATGATTTGCTTATGATGGGTGGCGGAGTGATGTACACGCACCGAGTAAGTAGGTTGTTTGCGTATGGGATAAAGAGGACTTGATGCTTTAATGCTATGGTTGGGTTTTACCTTAATGATCTTTAGTAGTTGGATGCTTGCTAGAGTTCCAATCATGAGTGCATATGATCCAAGTAGAGAAAGTATGTTAGCTTATGCCTCTCCTCAAATAAAATTGCAATAATGATTACCGGTCTAGTTATCGATTGCCTAGGGACAAATAACTTTCTCGTGACAAAAAGCTCTCTACTAAAACTAACTTAGTTGTGTCTTCATCTAAACAGCCCCTAGCTTTTATTTACGCGCTCTTCATATTCTTGCAAACCTATCCAAAAACACCTACAAAGTACTTCTAGTTTCATACTTGTTTCCGGTAAAGCGAACGTCAAGTGTGCATAGAGTTGTATCGGTGGTCGATAGAACTTGAGGGAATATTTGTTCTACCTTTAGCTCCTCGTTGGGTTCGACACTCTTACTTATCGAAAGAGGCTACAATTGATCCCCTATACTTGTGGGTTATTAGGGACTCAAAGAGTCGGGCGGACGGTCATCGCTATTTTGTCTTATCCCGTGAGGTCCGGGCCGGCTAACGGGCGCGGAGCGCTGCCAGGCACGGACGTGGATTCCGCCGGCTATTGGGCATGGAGCCCTACCGGGTGAGGACACGGAGTCTGCTGGCTATTGGGCGCGGAGTCCGTTGGCCTGTGGCGCGGAGCCCTGCCGTACGCGGATGCGGAGTCCGCTGGCTGGTTAGTGTGGAGCCCTGCTGGGCACGGACGTGGAGACCGCCGGCTGGTAGGCGCGGAGCCCTGATGTGCGCGGATGCGGGGACCACCGGCTGATTGGCGCGAAGCGCTGCCGTGCATGGACGCGGATGTGGAGTCCATAGGCTGGTGGGCGTGGAGCGCTGCCCGGCGCGGACGCGGAGCACACCGGCTGGTGGGCACGGAGCCGCTAGTTGACGGGCGTGGAGGGCTTCCGGGTGAGGATACGCAGTCATTGACCGTGGGCGCGATGCGAGTCTGTGCTGGCTGGTTGGCATGGAGCCCCGCCATTACTCAGATTGCGAAGAAAATCGATTGAATTTGTAAATCGCTGAGTAATACAATCGATGCCATGTGAACATTTATATGCATGGTTGATGATGGCTCGCTTTTGCCTGATCCCCTTAGGCACTTTTCTATCCACCCCACTTTTTTGGCTTTTGCTCTTGCGAGCTGGATAGCACTACAAAAAAAGACACATCCGTGACATTTTGGGCCGAACGAAATTTTTTTCTGTCATACATATGACACTTCTATGACGATAATTGTGACAAAACCCGGTATCATCATAGATGTGGCGGGCTCCTACTTCTATGACAAAAAATCATGACAGAAAATGGGCTTTTCGTCCTGGGCGGGCCGGAGACGCGGCTGCATGACATTCTTTGGGCCGTCCATGACGGAAAAAACCGTGGTAGAAGCAAGGGCGAGGAAAATTTCGGGAGTTCCTGCTATGGTGGGAGGTCAGGGCCAAGAGATGCTGCTTTTCTCGTGACACGTGACGCTGCTGCAGTGCGTAGGCGCTATTCTAATCAACCCGAGCGAGGCGTTGGGCTCTAATCGAACCCGGCGAGCGACAGACCGCAGTTACGCTACATCGAACCCGAGCGATCGATCGATGGTCGTTAATCAAACCGACGAGCGATTCCTTCACTATCACTGTAATCAAGCCGATCGATTGATGAACAGTGAGCGCTATGAGGGGGGCGGAGGGGGTTGATGAACAAAGGAGCGTGGCGCTGCCTCTCCGGATGAATAGGACCCCGTGGTGTGGAGGGTGGATGAATAGTAGACGGTGGAGGGTGCCCGTGGTGTTGGGGAACGCTGCGTAAAATTAAAATTTTCCTACGGTTTCACCAAGATCCATCTATGAGTTCATCTAGCAACGAGTCATGGAGAGTGATTGCATCTACATACCACTTGTAGATCACGTATGGAAGCGCTCAATGGAACGGGATGATGGAGTCGACTCGCCGTGATTCAGATCACCGATGACCTAGTGCTGAACGGACAGCACCTCCGCTGCAACACACGACGGAGCGGATGACGCCTCCTCCTTCTTGATCCAGCAAGAGGAAAGGAGAGGTTGATGATGATCCAGCAGCACGACGGGCAGGGTGGATGCAGCAGAACTCCGCAGTGGCTTCGCTAAGCAACCACGGAGGAGGAGGAGGTGTTGCAGGAGGAGGAGGCGCCAGGCTTATGGTGCGGCCACCCCTCCCTCCCTCCCTTTATATAGGTGCAAGAGAGGGGAGGGCGCAGCCTTGCCCCTTCCTCCAAGGAAGGGGTGCGGTTAAGAGGGGGAGGAGTCCATCCTCCCAAGGCACCCCTGAGGCGCCTTCCCTTTAGGACTCTCCCTTTTCTTATATCTTGGCGCATGGGCCTTTGGGGTTGGTGCCCTTGGCCCATATGGGCCAAGGCGCACTTCTACAGCCCACGTGCCCCCGGGCAGGTGGACCCCTCGGTGGACCCCGGACCCTTTCGACTCCCAGACAATACCGATAACGCCAAACTTTTCCGGTGACCAAAATAAGACTTCCTATATATAAATCTTTACCTCCGACCATTCCGAACTCCTCGTGACGTCCCGGATCTCATCCGGACTCAACAACACTCGGTTTGCTGCATACTCATATTCATACAACCCTAGCGCCACCGAACCTTATGTGTAGACCCTACGGTTCGGAGACATGCGACATGACCGAGACGGCTCTCGGCAATAACCAACAAATGGATCTGGATACCCATGTTGGTCTCTACATGCTCCTCGATGATATCATCGGATGAACCACGATGTCGAGGATTCAATCAACCTCAGATACTATTCCCTTTGTCAATCGGTATTTTACTTGCCCGAGATTCGATCGCCGGTATCCCAATACCTCGCTCAATCTCGCTGTCGGCAAGTCACTTTACTCGCATCAGAATGCATGATCCCGTGACCAAACACTTGGTCACTTTGAGCTCATTATGATGATGCACTACCGAAAGTGGGCCCAGTGATACCTCTCCGCCATAACGGAGGACAAATCTCAGCCTCGATCCGTGTCAACCCAATGACACTTTTGGAGATACCGTAATGCACCTTTATAGTCACCCGCCATTGCCAGACGCTTGGTACACCCAAAGCACTCCTACGGTATCCGGAGTTACACGATCTCATGGTCTAAGGAAGAGATACTTGACATTGGAAAAGCTCTAGCAAAACGAACTACACGATCTTGTGCTATGCTTAGGATTGTCTTGTCCATCACATCATTCTCCTAATGATGTGATCCCGTTATCAATGACATCCAATGTCCATAGTCAGAAACCATGACTATCTGTTGATCAACGAGCTAGTCAACTAGAGGCTCACTAGGGACATATTGTGGTCTATGTATTCACACGTATTACGGTTTCCGGATAATACAATTATAGCATGAATAAAAGACAATTATCATGAACAAGGAAATATAATAATAATACTTTTATTATTGCCTCTAGGGCATATTTCCAACAGTCTCCCACTTGCACTAGAGTCAATAATCTAGTTACATTGTGATGAATCGAACACCCATAGAGTTCTCGTGTTGATCATGTTTTGCTCATGAAGAGGTTTAGTCAACGGATCTCGACATTCAGATCCGTATGCACTTTGCAAATTTCTATGTCCCCATCTTGAACATTTTCACGAATGGAGTTGAAGCGACGCTTGATGTGCTCGGTCTTCTTGTGAAACCTGGGCCCTTGGCAAGTGCAATAGCTCCAGTGTTGTCACTGAAGAGTTTGATCGGCCCGACGCATTGGGTATGACTCCTAGGTCGGTGATGAACTCCTTCACCCAAATTGCTTCATGTGCTGCCTCCGAGGCTGCCATGTGCTCCGCTTCACATGTAGATCCCGCCACGACGCTTCGCTTGCACTGCACCAGCCATCGCTTCCACCATTTAACATATACATGTATCCGGTTTGTGACTTTGAGTCATCCAGATCTGTTTCAAGCTAGCATCAACGTAACCTTTACGACGAGCTCTTCGTCACCTCCATAAACGAAAACCTGTCCTTTGTCCTTTTCAGTACTTCAGGATATTCTTGACCGCTGTCCAGTTGTTCCTTGTCGGGATTACTTTGGTACCTTCCTACCAAACTTACGGCAAGGTTTACATCAGTCCGTACACAAGATGGCATACATAATAGATCCTATGGCTGAGGCATAGGGATGACACTCATCTCTTCTTTATCTTTTGTCATGGTCGGGCATTGAGCCGAGCTCAATTTCACACCTTGCAAAACAGGCAAGAACCCTTTCTTGACTGATCCATTTTGAACTTCTTCAAAATCTTATCAAGGTATGTGCTTTGTGAAAGACCTATGAGGCGCCTCGATCTATCCCTATAGATTTTGATGCCTAATATGTAAGTAGCTTCTCCAAGGTCCTTCATTGAAAACTCTTATTCAAGTAGGCCTTAATGTTGTCCAAAGTTCTATATCATTTCCCATCAAAAGTATGTCATCTACATATAATATGAGAAATGCTACAGAGCTCCCACTCACTTTCTTGTAAACGCAGCTTCTCCATAAGTCTCAAGATAAACCCAAACGCTTTGATCATCTCATCAAAGCGAATGTTCCAACTCCGAGATGCTTGCACCAGCCCATAAATGGATCGCTGAGCTTGCATACCTTGTTAGCATTCTTAGGATTGACAAAACCTTCCGCTGCATCATATACAGCTCTTCCTTAAGATAACCGTTAAGGAATGTCGCTTTGACGTCCATCTGCCATATCTCATAATCATAGTATGCGGCAATTGCTAACATGATTCGGACGGACTTAAGCTTCGCCACGGAGAGAAAGTCTCATCGTAGTCAATCCCTTGAACTTGTCGATAACCCTTAGCGACAAGTCGAGCTTTATAGATGGTAACATTACCATCCGCGTCCGCCTTCTTCTTAAAGATCCATTTGTTTTCAATCGTCACATCATCGGGCAAGTCTGCCAAAGTCCATACTTTGTTTTCATACATGGATCCTATCTCGGATTGCATGGCTTCAAGCCATTTTTTGGAATCTGGGCCCGCCATCGCTTCTTCATAGTTCAAGGTTCACCGTTGTTCAACAACATGATTTCCGTGACAGGGTTGCCGCATTCACTCGTGCGGAACGTGTCCTAGTGGACCCACGGTTCGTGAGCAACTTGATCCAAGTACCTTGATCATCATCATTAATTTCCTCTCCGGTGTAGGCACCACAGAACATTTTCCCGAGTTGCACTACTTTCCGGTTCAAGAGGTAGTACTTCATCGAAGTTCTACTTTCCTCCCACTTACTCCTTTCGAGAGAAACTCTTTTCCGTAAAGGATCCGCTTTGGCAACAAAGATCTTGCCTTCGGATCTAAGGTAGAAGGTATACCCAATGGTTTCTTTAGGGTATCCTATGAAGACGCATTTTTCCGACTTGGGTTCGAGCTTTTCAGTTGAAGTTTCTTGACATAAGCATCGCATCCCCAAACTTTTAGAAACGATAGCTTAGGTTTCTTCCCAAACCATAATTCATACGGTGTCGCCTCAACGGATTTAGACGGTGCCCTATTTAAAGTGAATGTAGCTGTCTCTAGAGCGATCCCCAAAATGATAGCGTAAATCAAGAAGAGACATCATAGATCGCACCATATCCAATAAAGTGCGACACGACGCTCGATACACCGCTATTACCGAGGTGTTCCAGCGGCGTGAGTTGTGAAACGATTCCACATTTCCTTAAGTGTACCAAATTGTGACTTAAATATTCTCCTCCACGATCTGATCGCAAGAATTTTATCTTTCGTCACGTTGATTCTCTACTTCATTCTGAAATTCCTTGAACTTTTCAAAGGTCTCAGATTTGTGTTTCATCAAGTAGACATACCCATATCTACTCAAGTCATCGTGAGAGTGAGAACATAACGATATCCTCCATGAGCCTCAACACTCATTGGACCGCACATCGGTATGTATGATTTCCAATAAGTTGGTTGCTCGCCCATTGTTCCGAGAACGGAGTTTTGGTCATCTTGCCCATGAGGCATGGTTCGCATGTGTCAAATGATTCATAATCGAGAGACTCTAAAAGTCCATCAGATGGAGCTTCTTCATGCGCTTGACACCAATGTGACCAAGGCGGCAAGTGCACAAGTATGTGGGACTATCGTTATCAACTTTACATCTTTTGGTATTCACACTATGAACATGTGTAAAATTACGCTCGAGATTCATTAAGAATAAACCATTGACCATCGGAGCATGACCATAAAACATTTCTCTCATATAAATAGAACAACCATTATTCTCGAATTTAAATGAGTAGCCATCTCAGATTAAACGAGATCCCGATACAATGTTCATGCTCAAACTTGGTACTAAATAACAATTATTGAGGTTTAAAACTAATCCCGTAGGTAAATGTAGAGGTAGCGTGTCGACGGCGATCACATCGACCTTGGAACCATTCCCGACGCCAAGATCGTCACCTCGCCCTTCGCCAGCCTCCGCTTATTCCGCAGCTCCCGCCGTGAGTTACATATATGAGCAACGGCACCGTATCAAATACCTGTGAGTTACTACGAGTACCGGTAAGGTACACATCAATTACATGTATATCAAATATACCTTTAGTGTTGCCACCTTCTTGTCTCGCTAAGTATTTGGGGCAGTTCCGCCTAATGATCCTTCCTTTGCAATAAAAGCACTCGGCCTCGTGCTTGGGTCCATTCTTTGACTTCTTCCCGCAACTGGTTTATCGGGCGCTGCAACATCCTTGCCGCCCTTCTTGAAGTTCTTCTTTCCTTGCCCTTCTTGAACTTAGTGGTTTTATTGACCATCAACACTTGATGCTCCTTCTTGATTTCTATCTCTCGCTGACTTCAGATTGAAAATACTTCAGAATAGTTTTCACCATCCCTCGATATTGTAGTTCATCACAAAGCTCTTGTAGCTTGGTGGGAGCGATCAAGGATTCTCACAATGACCGCCTCGTCCGGAGGTTAATGTCCACTGGGACAAAGCGGTTGTGCAACCTGCACATTTTGAGTATGTGCTCACCGATGTAACTATTTTCCTCCATCTTACAACTCAGAGAACTTGTCGGAGACTTCATATCTCTCGACCCGCATGAGCTTGGAAAACTAGTTTCAGCTCTCGAACATCTCATATGCTCCGTGTCGCCAAAACACTTTTGGAGCCCCGGTTCTAAGCTGTAAAGCATGCCGACCGAACGAGGGAGTAATCATCCGCACGAGACTGCAAGCGCTCATAACGCCTTGTTTCTCTCGATGGGTGCTTCACCTAGCGGTGCTTCTAGGACATATTGTTTCCTGGCAGCTATGAGGATATTCCTCAGGTTCCGGACCCAGTCCGAATAGTTGCTACCATCATCTTTCAGCTTGGTTTTCTCTAGGAACGAGTTGAAGTTCATGGTGACATGAGCGTTGGCCATTTGATCTACAAGTGTCGGTGTACTAGAGTAGGGGTACCCTAGTATCCCTAACTCGCATCGGCATTTGCAAAGACCTACTGGCAAGGCTTGCCGGGTGACCGCCAAGGTTCTCCGTGGTTCCTTTGGAGCCATTCAAGAACAAAGTATTCAAGCCAAAGAGACAAGGCCCCGCAAGAGGAGCTTGCCGAAGGCCCGTGAGCGACAAGCTTCCGGACGCGACAAGGCAACAACCGCGTAAGGCGCTTGCCGCGCGATCACCACTTATTCTCGCGGCCCAAAGACATCCACAAACGTGTCGCCTCGACCTTTCCAAGCGCACGGGCAAGAGGTCAGGCGCCGGAAGCGCGGTGGCAAGCGGCGCCGACAAGATTGCCATCGGGTAAGCGTGGCGCCTCGACGGTCCTCGCTTGCACCGTTTGGGCGATGTAGACGGGCATTTAATGCCTTTGTCCCCTCGCCGCCGTGGTTAGGTATGATACACCGCCGTAGCTGTACCAACCGCTTCCTTTTCCATTTTTACCCTTGTCTACGCTACCACCTGTCGAGACCCTTGAGCATATAAAAGGAGGCCCATGCGCAAAGTAGAGGGGGTTCGAAAGGTTCAAGGCGTAAAACACTCACGCTAGGTCTAGTTAGCAGCTAGTGTGCATCAGTAGCACTCAGCGCCCCTAGCAAGAACTCAATACACTAAAACATGCAGAGTAGGAGGTTATCTCTCCGAGAGCTCAAGCTGGGTAACTGCTCGTGGTGCCGCCGATCTGCTTCTTCAGCGATCTCCGCCTCACCAACCGAAGGGGCTTGGTCCGCCGTCCCATAGGTGTTCGTGGGCTGATCAGCTTCCCCGACATCTTTGGCGCGCCGTAGGGAGCTTCGAGATTGTGTGAACCTGATCCGCGCTCACACGAAGCAGATCTTCATCGTTTTCATCGACATGCCACCGAAGAAGAAGGCTTCGCGGCAGCTGAGCCGCCCACGTTGATCCCACCACCACCGGAGCAAATGGGTGGTGGGGTAGACGCCGGCGAAGAACGGGCATCGACGAGGGAGCCCACGGTGCTGCAAAGTCCAAGGACAAGGCTGCGCAGACCTCGGCGCTCAGACATGCACCGCGGCCCATCCCAGAGGCGCGGGACCGACAGCGCCATGGTATCCACAGACCATACGCTCGTTGGATCAAGATCGAGCTGGTGGATCTCGGGTCTCAAGACCAAAGATGCACGCCAACATGCCGGCACGAAGCGAGGCACGGTCGCTCGACGAGATATCGCTCCTTCTAACATAGTTAGAAGTCCGAGCATATCCCGCCTCGCTTCGCTCGCCTTCGCCACCCACCACTCCAGCAGAAGCTTTAGCGAGAGCTCAATCGCTTCCTAGATTACCCTCCAACAACCGACAAGGTCGACGAATGGAGGGCCACCATTCGTAGTCTCATCGGCTTTGCTAACGGTGACACCATGCGCAGTGAATACATCGCTGCCGCGGCAGACTGCTAAGCGCGAGCCGGTGGCGACGAAACCGTGGGGTGCAACCACCATGCACTCTCCACCGGCGACAAGATCGCCAACTCGCCGGATCCACCTCGACAATGACTCCACCGCCATCGATCCACGAGCTCGTCAGCGATCAGCGCCAAGTTCTTCACGAACGACAAGAAGAAGACGCCGAACTCGCATCGAAGGCCAAGAGAAGCGCCAAGGCCAATCCGACCAGCGCCACCGGGCCCCTGTCGACATGCATGCGCCAGGGGAACCAGCGACTTGTCAGACGCTGTAGATTGCCCCGCTCACTCGTGAGCTGCGGCAAGTCCAAAGGGCCCAACAAGAAGAATTTCAAGCCGACGCATCGTAGAAGTACGACGGTAAGACGATCCGTCGGAGTTCCTCAAAGATCTACACCATCGCGTGCAAGCTGCCGGGGCGAGACGACAAGATCCTCGCCAACTACTTCCCTACCGGTACTCAAACCCAATGTCGATCTCGGCTCATGCACTTGCCGGACAACTCCATATCCTCCCTGGCGGATCTATGCCATCAGCTTGTCGGCGCCTTCACAGCGTGCCACAAGCCTCATGGCCAAGAGAGCGACCTTCATCTCGCCGCCTGTAAGGAAGGAGAGCCCTCGCGCAAGTACATTCAGAGATTCAGCCACAGACAAAGACAACATCCAGATGTCCGCCTCGCCATAATCAGCGCTCCATCGTAACGCGCGAACCGCAGGATGCGGGAGGAGATGGCGGCGTGCAAGATCAAGGACGCCGCTGAGCTATATGCCCCGCCGACAAGTGTGCACGCGGCCGAGGAAGGAGGAAATTTCGGAGAGACAGAAGGTGGAGGATCTGATAGTGAGGAAGCTGCCCCGCAAAGAAAAACCGCGGCGAACAACAGAAGAACAAAGGCAAAGATGTGCTAGTCGTTAAGCAGTCCGGCAACGGAGGTGGCGCCAAGAAAGCCAAAGTTGGTAGCTCCGCAAGGAGATTGTCACCGGCACTAACTATCGCCGTGGCGGTCACCGACAAGTAGGACGACACCAACAAGCAGTACTGCAAGATCCACCGCACCAAGGGCCATGACCTCCAGAGCTGCAAGAAGGTCGAGCAGCTTGTCGAGCAAAAAAAGGCTGAATACGAAGCGCGACAAGGAGAAGGCCCAGAAGGTGCCGGAGGATTCGGCAAGAAACGCCTGCCGGGAGGACGCCGCTGCAAGGCCAACCAGCGGCAAGGAGACAGACCTCTCGCGGCGCCGGATAAGGATGAAGATGACGACGACGATGAAGACATGGATGATGACGGCCGATGAGCAGGAGTTCCAAAAGCCACGAGAGGTCTTGTGCGTTGACGGCGGTGCTTCTTCGCATACTTCACACCGCCAACTCAAGCAAAGGATGCGGAAGTCAATGCGCGTAACCATCCGTCGAGTCACGCAAGCCTCTCAAATGGTCCAACACGCCTATCATGTTTGATATTGAGGACCACCCCGATCGATAATCATGGGTCGGTGCTTGCCGATGTTGGTTTCACCAACTATCCGCAACCTCAAGGTCACTAAGATGCTAGTTGACGGCGGGCCGGCTTGAACATGATCTCCTCCGCGGTGCTCCGTAAACTCCAGATCCCCGATGGCGAACTCAAGAGACCGCACATTCCAAGGAATCAATCCGTAGGAGCAAGCCAAAGGAAAGATCACGCTGTTGGTGACATTTGGCAGCGAAGTTGAACTTCAGGATCGAGAGGGTCACTTTTGACGTTGTCGACTTTCCATTGCCTTACAATGGGATACTTGGTCGTTCAAAGACTCGCCAAATTCATGGCGGCCTCTCACTATGCATACAACATGTCAAGATGCCAGTCCCGAGCAATGTCATCTCTGCCCTCGGCGACAAGAAGGATGCTCTTATCTGCGCCGACAAGATTTACCGGAAGCAGCATGCAACAGATCGCAAGTCACTTGCCGCCAAGCTCCCGGGCGAAGAAGAAGACCAAGTCCGCAAGAGTTCTCGATGCCCACTCCGCAAGCGCATCTCTTCGGCGTGCGCGCTATCGTCGAGGACGCACCATCGAGCTCCACCGCAAGTGTAAGAAGACGATGGCAGCTCCACCAGAGACCAAGAAGGTGTCCGCCAAGGAGGACGGCGCTGGTGGTACCTTCACCATCGCGCCACTCGACCCTAATAGGAAAGCGCCGCCGTTGCTTTCTCTCGGGCGTAATGTCGACATGTTTGTGTGGCAACCGTCCGACATCCCCGTGTTCCTGTGAAAGTAATTGAGCACCACCTAGCTGTCTCCTCCTCGCGCGCCCGCCAAGCGTAAAGTCGAAGCAAAAAGGAGCGCCAAGAATTCATCGCAGAAGAAATCAAGAAGTTGGAAGCAGCAGTCCTTGTCGAGGAGTGCTCCATCCCACGTGGTTGGCCAATCTCAGTAGTCGCAGCGCAAGGCAAATGGGAAATGGAGGCTTTGTATCGACTTTTACCGATGTTAATAAAGCTTGTCCCAAAGACCCATTTCCTTGCCGCAGATCGACCAGATTGTTGACTCCACGGCCGGATGTGATTTGCTTTCATTTCTTGATGCATACTGTGGATACCATCGATCTTCATGGCGAAGAGGATGAGGAGAAGACCGCATTCATCACCCCATGTGGCACCCACTGCTTCGCATTTGATGCCTTTCGGTTTAAAGAATGCTGGTTCAACATTTGCAAGAGTAGTCCACGACGCTTTTGAGCCGCAAATGCACAGTAAATGTGGAAGCCTACATGGATGACATAGTGGTCAAGAGCAAGGACAAGGCGACTCGATTCAAGATTTAGACGAAACCTTTGCAAATCAAGGCAAGATCAACCTCAAGCTTAACCCCGAGAAGTGTGTGTTTGGAGTTCCTCCGCAAGCTTCGGTTCTTCGTGTCTCAGCGGGAATTGAAGCCAATCCCGACAAGATCAAAGCCATTGAGCAGATTGAAGCACCAAAACGCGCCAAGGATGTACGAAGGCTTGCCGTTGCGTAGCTGCTCTCAAAGAGGTTTATCTCTAGGTTCTGCTGAAGGCTTCCGCCATTTTTCAAAATATTGAAAAAGGCAGGTCCAATGAAATGGACTCCGGAAGCGGAGGCTGCGCTGCAGGACTTAAAGAGGTACCTGTCCTCCACTCCAATACTTGTCGCACCTAGGCCGCAAGAGAAGTTGTTGCTATATATAGCGGCAACCAATCAAGTGGTTAGTGCTGCGTTAGTAGCGGAGAGGGAGGCGGATGATGAGCCAAGAACCACGGCAGATGCATCCAATGACAAGCAAGGGACTTCACCGCAAGCTCGTCCCGATAAAGATGAATCAAGCAGCATGTGAAAAGATGCAAAAAGGATGGTGCAGCACCCAGTTTACTTTGTCGGCCCCTTCCGCAGGGGCTAGGTCAAGGTACTGTGTGCAGAAATTGCTTTTCACCTTCTCATGGCCTCGAGAAGCTGCGCCATTACTTCCAAGCACATGACATCACAGCCGCCACTGCTTTTCCATCAAGAGGATAATGCAAAATCCGTACAACAGGCAGGATTGTCGAGTGGGCACTGAACTGTCAAGCTTTGGCCTCAAGTTTGAGAGCACTTCAACTATCCAAAGCGTAGCATTGGCGTAGTTCATAGCGTAATGGACGCCAACACAAGATGAAGAAATTCCATAAACGAGCATCCCGCCAAGGAAGCAAGCAAAGAGTGGCTGATGTACTTTGATGGTGCCTTCGCTGCAAGGCGCCGGCAAGCGCGTGCACTTGTCGCACCCACCGGAGAGCACCTCAAGCACGTAGTCCGATGCACTTTCCCAAGGAGCAAGCAACAAACAATACCGCAGAGTATGAAGGTTTGCTTGCCGTCTCAGATCGCAGAGACCTTGGGATCAAGAAGCTCATTGTCGGGTGACTCACAGCTTGTCGTCCGCCAAGTAAACAAGAATTATCGAGTCCGTTGATGGAAGCTTACGTTGATGAAGTGAGAAAGCTAGAAGAGCACTTTGACGGCCTACGATGGAACATGTTCCGAGAGCTCGTAACGACATTGCAGATGGCTCGTCAAGGCGCCAGACTTAAGCTACCTGTGGAACCAGGGATCTTTGTGCTCAAGCTGACTCAACCGTCTCAGAACTCCATCAACTCGGATGTAACAAGAAGAGGAAGTTGATTTCGTGACTATTTTCCGGCAGAGCCCCCAAGCCGCCGCCAAGAAGGTCCCCAAGATCAACACTAAGAGTGCCGAGGAGCAGCCCTGTCTCCGACAAGCCCTAGGGTTTGTTCCATGAAGCAGATGCTCCCGACAAGTTTTGCTCGCAAGCTTGCCGGGAACGCCGAGTTCGCGCTGAGCCGCAGGTTCTCGCCAGAGAAGCGGATGTTCCCGCAGCAGCAGATATGCCTTTAGTCCTTGTTGTCGAGCCGCAAGCTCCAAAGATGGGCACAGCAGATTGTCCATTTCCTTCGATGACAGAGAACTTCCCAAGAGCAAGAAGAAGCGGAAAGAGTAGCCCGCAGTCAAGTATGTACCAGTTTGTCGACAAAGACACCTGCATGTAAGAAGACTCAACGGTGTGAAATTGAAGTGTGTTCACCGAAGACGGACAAAAGCTGTTGGCAGAGATACATGGAGGCATATGTGGTCACCACATTACAAGAAGAGCACTTGCCGACAAAGCTGCTCCGCAATGTTTCTTTTGGCCGACAGCCTCCAGTGATGCAACCGCACAAGTAACCAAGTGTGAACTGCAAGGCCCATTCCAAGCAGATACACCAGCCAGCTCAAGCTCTCCGACAATCCCTTTATCCCGTCCATTTTCGTCTGGGGCTCGACATCTCGCCCCTTTCCCCGAAGCTATCGGGGCTTTGAGTACTTGTACGCTGTAATCGACAAGTTCACAAACCGGCCGAAGTGGAAGCAGGAGGAAGGTGACAGACAAAAGCAAATAAGTTCTTCAGTCGATTGTTTGCCGCTTCGATCCCTAACAGATTATCACCGATAACGACACACAATTCACGAGCCGCACCTTCATGCAATACGCCCAAGATCTTGGCGCCAAGGTCCGCTTCGCTCGCTGCTCATCCGAGAAGTAACGGTCGCCGGAGAGGGCGAATGTCAAGTGCTGCGCGGACTCAAGACTAGGACTTTCGACAGCTGCACAAGTGCGGAAGAAATCGATTGAGGAGCTGCCGTGGTTCTTTGGTCGATCAGACGATGCCAAATCGAGCCACCGCCGCACACCTTTCGCCTAGTCTATGGAGCAGAGGCAGTTCTCCCCACGGAACTCGATACGGGTCACCTCGAAAAGCTAGCTTATGATGAGCTCGAGCAAGAGCAGCTGCGATAAGATGACACACCGCTCCTTGAGGAGGACCGCTTTAGGTTGTCAGACGAGCTGCTCGATACCAAGAAGCTTTGCGCCGCTACCATAGCCGCAGTTAATGCCGAAGTCTCGAGGAAGGCGACCTTGTTCTTCGCTGCTCAGTCCGCCAAGAATTCCAACAAGTTGACGCCAAGGGAAGGCCTTACCGGTGAAACGAAGTCACTAGGCTCAAGGCGCTGTCCGCTTTGAGACCAAGATGGCATTCCGTGAGCAACTCCCGAACATTGAACATCTTCGTAAGTTTTACTCAGAAGCGCGGTTGTTGAACCTGTTCCGCAACCACCTTTTGTACAAGTCTTGCCGATGTTGCATGTAATCCTTATACAAAGCCGGGCAGACCCGTGCATAAGTAAACTAATGTGCTCCGCACATCTTGTCAATTTCATGCTCTCTACTTTATTTTTGCATGCATTATCTGACAGTTTGTGCAGCACCTACCCCCGGTAAGCAATAACGAGCCATAAGGCTCCATATCATTATTTTCTTTCTTTCTCTTTCTCAAAGAAAGGAAGGTTCCTCGCCCACAAGTTTGCCGGGGAAAGAAGAAGATAATGGTATGGACCAAACGCCGCCGAGGAAGTTTCGCTTACCGAAGCAAACGACGTAAAAGCTAAGTTGCAAAGTTTGAGCAATCAGTTTTAAAATTTTAAGTTATCTTCCTCGAACGACCGTGCTTTGTATGGAAAACCTGTGCGCGGAGGAACTAACTCGTAGCTAGTTGCGCCTTACTTTGTTTCGAGTCCGCTCAACAACTTAAGTGAGCTGCAACTAGTTGCGACAAGGTTTTGTTCAGAAGGCACCGCCAAAGAAGGTCCGACGTCTCAAGACTCAACCATGCAAAGGTGCTCATACGACAAGTTCCCTAAAAGCGTAAGGCAAAAACATACAAAGGAAGGAATCAAGTAAAGGAAATAACATAGCAATCACTACCCTAAATAGAGTTATATTACAAGATAGCTTGTCACAGCTCTAATGGATTGTTCTCATAACATGACCAGCAGCGACAAGGAAAAGAGAAAACGGGCGGCCTAATCCACGCGACGCCTCAACCCTCTTGATCCCGCCACCCTGCCCACAATGGTGCGATAAGGGCCTTGAGCGCTTCCACATCAAAGATCCGGCGGCAAGGACTTGAGGACGCGGTGAGGTTGAGGCCTGGATTGCGGAAGGCCACCTTCATCAAGACCTTTTGAAGAGCTCTCACAGATCCGGGCGCGACTGCCGGCCAGCTGCTTTGGGATCTCTTCCGAGTCGCTGGAGGGCCGCCACGCCTTTGAAGAACAAGCTGAGCTTGGCGCTGGGTTGAGGTGCTCATCGGAAGAATACCCAAGATCTTCCATCCCCACCGCGCCAGCTCCTCGTCGATGGTTGCAGAACATCCACAAGACCTCGGTCCAAAGGCTCCACATTCTCCCCTCAAGGTATTCTCATGGCAAGAAGACTCGCCAAAGCCGCGCTCGCCGGCCTTGATCTTCTCCTTCAAGGCCACCTCCGCTTCCCCGGGCGCCGCCCAGCAGCCGAGTCAAGGTGGTCACTTCAACTCAAGATCTGCATTGAGTCCTTGACGGCGCTGAGCTCTTTTGCTCCTCTCGAGACGACCTGCAGCTCACCAAGAGTGTAGGCCCTTCTCGGCCAAGGCTTGAGTACAGCAAGCCTCGCCGCCTCCTTGAGATTGGCCTCTAGCTGCGCCACCTTCTGCCTCCAGCCCTTCTTGGCGGCCTCGCAATCGCGGCAGATCCTTTGCTTCCTTGAGGGCCCCGCCAAATGTTTGTTGCCACAAGCGAGATCCTCCTCATGGCTGTCAAGATTGACCTTCCGCCGCGCCTAACTCGCCTTCCCTGTGCAGACAGCTCCTCGCGGCAAGTCATTGTTGCTTCCTCGGCTTCAATTTCCTTCTCGAGGAGGAAGGCTTTGCGCTCACAAAGTCGCCCCGCCTCCTCGCCAAGGACCGGAGAGCTTTGGTTGAGGCCCCGGAGCTCCTCCGCTTTCTCGATGTCCGCTCCGCCGCCGCGATAAGCGCTTCCCTGGATTCCAGCTTTTGTTTGGTGCGGTAGAGCGACAAGCAGCTTGCAGCAGCCTGCTCCTCCTCGTATTGGCCGCTGCTGCTCGGGCGCCGACCAGCGCTGGCCCAGCTGGAGGCGAAAGCAACTCTTCGTCAAAGGTCTCTCTTCGACCGTGCCTGGAGCTCGAAGCCCAGGGAGCTTGATGAAGACGCCATCGCCGCCTTCGATAGGCGCCGGGCCGGGGCTCTTCGAGTTCGACATCGCAAAGAAGCGGCGAGGGATCGGGCGGTCGGTGTAGCGCTCGAGGCTCCCGCGCCTCGTGGTGCTGCTCGCGATCGCGGACCCTTCTCCAGCTTCTGCGGCGGCAGCTTTGGCGGCCTCTTCGCCAACGGGTTCGCTGGCCCATTTCTTCTTCGATGGCGGCGGTGTCGCCGCTGATACAAGGCGCCCTCCTCGCCGCGACTCGGTTCCATCGGCTCGGGCGGATGGATCTGACGACCGAAAAGAAAGAAAAGTCAAGCAAATATCCAAAAAGAAAATCAAGAAGAAGAACACAAGGGAAGTTTTCAAGCAAGAGGATTACCTGCATTTAGGATCTCGCAGCCGTGGTCTCAAACATCGGAGGGTCGCCGGCGCTATCCTTTGTCGGAGAACTGCCCCTTGCCGGAGAAGTCTCCTGCCGGAGAACGCCTTGCGGGGAATCCTCCTTGGCGGTGTAGTCGGCAGATGGCATGTCGAGTGGCTTCGTGGCACTCGGTGGGGCTACTCGCTTCCTACACAAACCAAAGCAATGATATCAAGAAAGAAAGAGCACCCATGCACGCCTAATGCAGTAAAGTAAACCATATACTTATTATGGGGGCTGCGCTGGGGATGCTTTGAGGAAGAGTTGCCGGTCCGCAAGGAGGTCTCTTGACGCGCCTCCTGCTGCCGCCGTGGGTTCGCCCTCGATGACAATCACGGGGCCTTATTCTCTTCGACGCCTCGGGCCAAATCCCTGAAAAGGAAAGGGTTGTGAGTGAAGCAAATCAGATACAAGACAAAGCAACGAAATTGAAGAACTACAAGTACAGCAAAGAATCTTACTCTTCTTCTTCCTCGCCGAGCTGAGCGCCAAGAGATCACTCTGCTCGCCTCGTGCGACGAGGCGGAGGAGTGGGTTCCTTGGCCAGCTTGGCGGAGCAAGCGGTGGTCCGGGAGGGCCTCGCTCCAGCTTGCCGCAGCGGGCGTGAGGCGCCCTGCTGCAACGGTGCTTGCCAGGGTGGGAGCACGCCGCACGGCGTGGCGGCTGTTGCCTGCTCGCCGCCTCGCCACGCCCCCTGCCTTATGGAGGCGCCTTCTGGTGGAGCTGGGGCTCCGCCGCGGCAAGCCGTTCAAGGTGGGGAGGAGGCGCCCTCGGCGGTTCGCCGACTCAGCCTCGGCTCGGCAAGCTCTTCCTCGCCGCAAGCTCCCTCGCCGACAAGGCTTGCCGCCGCCGCTGCCTCCGCCTCCACGGTGAACTGAACTGCGCCATGGCAGCGGCCGCCGCCGCTTCCAGTTCGGGTGGCGCGCTGATCTCGCCGCCGCTGGTGTCAGGGTGAGGCCCTTCCGCTCATCGGGCGGACCGCACTTCTACCAGGCCATCAAAGAACTCCCCAGACGACGCTATCCGCAGGTTTCTGCTAAGTTGGGACAATTCCATGCGAAGTCGCACAGCAAAGATCATTGCACGGATGCGGTCGAAAGCGAGGAATTGTTGCATAACGGAACTACACCCTCGGCAACCTGAACATTTTGGGATGATCAGATCATGCTTGAACAGCTCCAAGAGCATCGCGGCCGGCCCAAGACAAGAAGTTAAAGTCGAGGCCCGGCGCAGCCTCATGATATCCGCCGATTCGAACTCCCAAAGCGGGTCTCCTCCTCTCCCCGCAGGGGGCGGCGCGCGACGAAGAAAATCCGCGCCATCAGCCGCTGCGGAGCCCGCAAGTCTAAGGCGAAGATCCGGTGACGGCAATCTTCACTTAGCGCTCGGGGCCACGCTGCTCCAATCGCTGTGCCAAGACTATTGGGGTTTGGCGTCACGGTAAAGGGCTGCGGTTCTCCTCAACAATCCAGCACCAATCGCCCTCCATTCCTCCCACTTGCTGCGGAGCTCTCCCTCCGATAAGCTTCCTTCTTTCCAATCCTTGAGATCCAAGCGATTCCGCCAAGAAGAGGCTCCCTCTCTCAACTCGGGGCATAAAGAAGTGGCGGAAAAGAGCTACGCTTGATGGATTCCGACAAAGTTTTCGCAGAGATGTGCGAAACTGCCATGGTCGTAACAACATTGGGGTGTAATCATGAGGCGGAACCCGTAGGTGTTCATGATGTCACGTAAAAAATTAGAGAAGGCGGCAGAGCCCGCAGAGAAGAAGAGCTTGAAGAAGGGATACCTGCTCGAGCCTGCTCCGAAGCAGCTGGGAGTACCTTCGCGGCGCTGGATGCGCCGCCTCCGCACGACTCAAGAGGTAGTAGTACTCCCTTAGATCCTTCAAGGCGAAGGCTGAGGGGGAAGATTGCCCGCCTTCCGCAGGCCATGAGTCAGCAGCGCCACCCGACTTCACGGCCTTCCCTTGTCGGCTTCGAGCCATGGCGGAGGTGGTGGGGAAGATCGACGGCCATGGTGGTGCCGGGTGGCGATGAAGCGGAGCGCTGCCTCTTTTCAGCCTTGGGAAGAAGGGGAGCAGCGGAGTTTTTTTCGAGATTGACAACAACTAGCGAGATGGGCGAACTGCCCTTGTTTCCCGCTTATAAAGAGGGAGGCAGACGCTCGCCTTTCCGACAAAGAAACCCCCACGATCTCTCCCACGACGCCGATTCGACGCTGCGGCTGCCTGTGGGGGCGGTGGGTCCGGAGTGAGTTACGGCGAATCCCAGCCGCTGCGTCTGTGCCCTGTTTTGGGCCCGCCCAACAGCTGCACTGCAGGTGGCCCAGTTCCGGCTCCTGCCGGTGTACTAGAGTAGGGTACCCTAGTATCCCGAACTGCACGGGCAACAGCAAAGCACTGCTGCAAGGCTTGCCGGGTGACCGCTAAGGTCCTCCGTGGTTCCTTTGGAGCCATTCAAGAACAAAGTATTCAAGCCAAAGAGACAAGGCCCCAAGCAAGAGGAGCTTGCCGAAGGCCAACCAAGGCACCTAGGAGACAAGGCCCCACAAGAGGAGCTTGCCAGAAGGCCCGTGAGCGACAAGCTTCCGGACGCGACAGAAACAATCAAGGCAAGGAGCTTGCCGCGCAGACTACCACTGTTCCTCGGCTTCCAAAGACATCCACAAACGTGTCGCCTGACCTTCCAAGCCGCTGCTGGCAAGAGGTTGTGCGGCCGCGGAGCGTGCAAGCGGCGCCGACAAGATTGCCATCGTGGCAAGCGGTGGCGCCCGACGGTCCTCGCTTGCACTATTTGGGCGACGAGATCGGCATTTAATGCCTTTGTCCCCGCCGCCGTGGTTAGGTATGATACATCGTACATGTAGTTGTACCAACCGCATCCCTTTTCCATTTTTACCCTTGTCTACGCTGCCACTTGCTCTGAGACCCCTTGAGCATATAAAAGGAGGCCCATGCGCAACGTGAGGGGGGTTCAAAGGTTCAAGGCGTAAAACACTCACGCTAGGTCTAGTTAGCAGCTAGTGTGTAATCAGAGCACTCAGCGCCTCCCTAGCAAGAACTCAATACACTAAAACATGCAGTAGTAGGAGGTTATCTCCGAGAGCCCGGTCGGGTAAATCGCTGTGTGCTTCACCGATCCGCTTCTTCAGGCGATCTCCGCCTTCGCCGAACCGAAGGGGCTCGGTCCGCCGGGTCCCATAGGTGTTCGTGGGCCGATCAGCTTCCCCGACAACAAGACATTTTGCAATGATTTTAGACTATTGTTCATGATAATAAAGTTCATCTAATCAAATTATTTAATGAACTCCCACCAGATTTGACATCCCTCTAGTCATCTAAGTGATACATGATCCGAAGTCGACTAGGCTGTGTCCGATCATCACGTGAGACGGACTTGTCATCGCCGGTGAACATTCCATGTTGATCGATCTTCCATACGACTTATGTTCGACCTTTCGTCTCTTGTGTTCCGAGGCCATGTCCGTACATGCTAGGCTTGTCAAGTTAACCTAAGTGTATTGCATGTGTTAAACTGTCTTACACCTGCTGTATGTGAACGTAAGGATCTATCACACCCAATCATCACGCGGTGCTTCAAACCATTTAACTTAGCAACGGTGCACGCTTAGGGAGAACACTTTCTTGAAATTGTTATGAGGGATCATCTTATTTACTATCGCCATTCTAAGTAAACAAGATGCATAAACATAATAAACATCACATGCAATTATATATAGTAGTGACATGATATGGCCAATATCATATAGCTCCTTTGATCTCCATCTTCGGGCTCCATGATCATCCTGTCACCGCATGACACCATGATCTCCATCATCATGATCTCCATCATCGTGTCTTCATGAAGTTGTCACGCCAACGACTACTTCTACTTCTATGGCTAACGCGTTAGCAATAAAGTAAAGTAATTTACATGGCGCTCTTCAATGACACGCAGGTCATACAAAAATAAAGACAACTCCTATGGTTCCTGCCGTTGTCATACTCATCGACATGCAAGTCGTGATTCCTATTACAAGAACATGATCTCATACATCACATATATCATTCATCATTCATCACAACTTTGGCCATATCATATCACAAAACACTTGCTGCAAAAACAAGTTAGACGCCCTCTAATTGTTGTTGCAAGTTTTACGTGGCTGCAATAGGGTTCTAGCAAGAACGCTTTCTTACCTACGGAAAGCCACAACGTGATTTGTCAACTTCTATTTACCCTTTTCATCGAATCCGCCCAACTAAAGTGGAGAGACAGACACCGCTAGCCACCTTATGCAACTAGTGCATGTCACCGGTGGAACCAGCCTCAATGTAAGCGCACGTAAGGTCGGTCCGGCCGCTTCATCCCCAATGCCGCTGAAGCAAGATAAGACTAGTAGCATCAAGAAAGTTGACAACATCTACGCCCACAACAAATTGTGTTCTACTCTGCAATAGAGAACTACGATAGACCTAGCTCATGATGGCAATGTTGGGGAACGCTGCGAAAATTAAAATTTTTCCTACGGTTTCACCAAGATCCATCTATGAGTTGTAGCAACGAGTCATGGGAGAGTGATTGCATCTACATACCACTTGTAGATCGCAGGCGGAAGCGCTCAATGGAACGGGATGATGGAGTCGCATCATCGCGTGATTCGCATCACCGATGACCTAGTGCTGAACGGACAACACCTCCGCGTTCAACACACGTACGGAGCGGATGGCGTCTCCTCCTTCTTGATCCAGCAAGAGGAAAAGAGAGGTTGATGATAATCCAGCAGCACGACGACATGGTGGTGGATGCAGCAGAACTCCGCAGGCTTCGCTAAGCAACCACGGAGGAGGAGGAGGTGTTGCAGGAGGAGGAGGCGCCAGGCTTATCGGTGCGCCACCTCCCTCCCCCTCCCTTTATATAGGTGCAAGAGAGGGGAGGGCAGCCTGCCCCTTCCTCCAAGGAAGGGTGCGGCTAAGAGGGGAGGAGTCCATCCTCCCCAAGGCACCCTGAGGTGCCTTCCCCTTTAGGACTCTCCCTTTTCTTATATCTTGGCGCATGGGCCTTCTTGGGGCTGGTGCCCTGGCCCATATGGGACAAGGCGCACCCCTACAGCCCATGTGGCCCCGGGCAGGTGGACCCCCTGTTGGACCCCGGACCCTTTCGCACTCCTGCATAATACCGATAACGCTAAACTTTTCCGGTGACCAAAATAAGACTTCCTATATAAATCTTTACCTCCGACCATTCCGAACTCCTCGTGACGTCCGGATCTCATTCGGGACTCAACAACATTCGGTTTGCTGCATACTCATATTCATACAACCCTAGCGCCACCGAACCTTATGTGTAGACCCTACGGGTTCGGAGACATGCAGACATGACCGAGACGGCTCGGCAATAACCAACGACGGATCTGGATACCCATGTTGGTCCTACATGCTCCTCGATGATATCATCGGATGAACCACGATGTCGAGGATTCAATCAACCCCAGATTCTATTCCTTTGTCAATCGGTATTTTACTTGCCCGAGATTCGATCGTCGGTATCCCAATACCTCGCTCAATCTCGCTGTCGGCAAGTCACTTTACTCGCATCAGAATGTGATGATCCCGTGACCAAACACTTGGTCACTTTGAGCTCATTATGATGATGCACTACCGAAAGGGCCCAAAGATACCTCTCCGCCATAATGGAGTGACAAATCCCGCCTCGATCCGTGTCAACCCAATGACACTTTTGGAGATACCTGTAATGCACCTTTATAGTCACCCAGCCACGCTGTGACATTTGGTACACCCAAAGCACTCCTACGGTATCCGGGAGTTACACGATCTCATGGTCTAAGGAAGAGATACTTGACATTGGAAAAGCTCTAGCAAAACGAACTACACGATCTTGTGCTATGCTTAGGATTGTTCTGTCCATCACATCATTCTCCTAATGATGTGATCCCGTTATCAATGACATCCAATGTCCATAGTCAGGAAACCATGACTATCTGTTGATCAACGAGCTAGTCAACTAGAGGCTCACTAGGGACATATTGTGGTCTATGTATTCACACGTGTATTACGATTTCCGGATAATACAATTATAGCATGAATAAAAGACAATTATCACGAACAAGGAAATATAATAATAATACTTTTATTATTTCCTCTAGGGCATATTTCCAACACGTGGAGGGGTGGTTGAACAGGACCCTGTGGTGTGGAGGGCTGGATGAACACTAGACGGTGGAGGGGTGGTTGAACAGTAGCCGGTGGAGTAGCATGCAGTGGAGGCTGGATGAACAGGAGCCCGTGGAGGCTGGAGGAGGTCGACGGTGGAGATGAACAGTATCCCGTGGAGTCCCGTTTTGCGGCACGCCACACCCTCTCGGCGAACAGACCCCTGCTTTCGACCGTAGGAGGTCCGTTTATCCGCTTTTGGCGGTACGCCACACCCTCCCGATCAACATGACCCCTGCTTTCGACCGTAGGAGGTCCGCTTTAAATCCGCTTTTGCGGCACGCCACACCCTCCCGATCAACAGACCCTGCTTCAACGTGAGGTCCGCTTCTCCGCTTTGGCGGCACGCCACACCCTCCCAATCAACAGACCCTGCTCAACGAGGAGGTCCATTTCTCCGCTTTTGCGGCACGCCAGCCTCGCTTCCATCGCCTGCTCCGCCCAAGCCTCCCCGATGAACACGACCACGCATTCCGCTCCAACCCAGCCGGTTGGCTCCCACGCTCGCTGCTCTCCCGATGAACACGACGCATTCCGCTGCTCTCCCATGAACACGACGCATCCGCTGCCTCCCATGAACACGACGATTCCGCTGTTCCCCATGAACACAACGACGACAAGAGCCCGTTCACCCAGCCATGTACACGAGCCCCGGCCGCACGACGCGCGCGTAGTAGGCGCTTCGAGACCCCGCCAGATGTACACATACGTGGCTGTATTTTCTTTCTTGCACTTCGCGTCAGACGCATACATGTACATGCTACGCGGCGCTTTTTACTACGACACGCAAGCGTTTCTACTATGACACGGGCGCCGCTTCACATCGACCAAGATGTACGCATACGTCACACCAGAATGACAACGCTATGTACGCTTCACCAGGTGGGTCCCGACCGCCGTGCACTTCCTTGCTCGCGAAGATGTAGCTGGTGGGTCCCAATACCGTGGGGGCGAATCTTTTTTGCGCGGACGCACTTCCTTGCGCGAAGATGTAGCTGGTGGGTCCCAATAGTCGGGGCGAATCGTTTTTTGCCTTGACGCACTTCCTTGCGCGCGAAGGTGTAGCCAGTGGGTCCCAGCAATGGGGGTGAATCATTTTTTGCCCGGACGCACTTCCTTGCATGCGAAGATGAAGCCAGGGTCCCAGCAATGTGGGAAACGTTTTTTCGCGAAATACAAGGCCTCGTCCGGTGGGTCCCAAATCCGTGTGGAGGAATCATTATTTTCGCGTAATAAGGAGGCACTTCCTTGTCAGCGGTCGTGGACCCAGCTTGTCGCCTTCTCCACGATAGTCCACGCCCAATGGAAGTCGCCTTGACCACGCTGACCAGGCCACGCCGAGAGCACCACGGTGGTGGACTACGGCGAGGCCTAGGAAGGGACGACGCGGAGCCGAGGAAGACGCGCAGGGAAGCCCGCATGAGAGGAGTACGAGGGTTCACCGTTCGGCTGGTGTGAGGTCGCTGCCGCCACAGTGGCCCGCCAGCGGTGGGAATAGTAGGGGCGGTGAGGCCTCCGCTGGCAAGACAACCGCCACGGAGGCGTGAGCATGCGGCACGACCGGCGATGCTTTGGGCGGCCGGAGCAAGAAGACCAGAGGTTGAAGAAGCACTACGGCCGCTTGGATGGACATCGACGTCACCGGAGCTAGAATCGTTCATATTGACTAAGTTGACAAAGCCCTCCGCCCCTCACAACTTAGTTGGCCCATTAAGTCATCCTCCCACTATGGTGGGTCCCAACTAGCGTGGGGTTTATTCATTTTTTGTGCATAATAAGGAGGCACTTCCTTGCGCATGCGAAGATATAGCTGGTGGGTCCGACATGTCGGCCGGGGAACGCTTTTTCGCGAAATACGAGGCCCTTCCGGTGGGTCCCACTGCCGTGTGGAGGAATCATTATTTTGCGCTGCATACCCATGGCCGATGGATGTCGCTCATCGACCACGTTGACCAGGCCACGCCGAGAGCACCATGGCGGTGGACGACGGCGAGGCCTAGGAAGGAACGACACGGAGCCGGGAAGACTCGGCAATGGTTGCCCATGCGGTGGGGAGTACGAGGGTTTCATCGTCCTGCCGCCGCCGCGGAAAATAACAGGAGGTGGGTGAGTAGAGGAATGGCCTGCCAGCAATGAAGTAGGGTGGGCGGTAAGGCTCGTAAGCGGCAAAGACAAACGCCACGGAGGCGGAGCAGCAGTCCCACCGAGCTGGTTTGGGCGGCCGAGCAAGAAGATCAGATATTGAAGAAGAAGACGGCCGCTGGATTAACATCCAACGGTCATCGCTGCTAGAATCGCTTAGGACTAAGTTGACAAAGCCAAATTAAACGCCAACCTAGTAGACCCACAAGTCAGCCTCCAAATCTGTCCCAAACAAAGATACAGCCCAAATTTCTAGCCGATTCAAATTAATTTTAAATCTAAATATACCTTAATTTAAATTCAATGAAATTTTACCCAAGACAAAAACAATGAAATTTAAAATATCAAAATCCAAAAGAAAACAAAAGATTTTGGAACTAATTGCCTGCTTTGTTGTATTTTTCATTTTACAGCCCATTTATTATTACTTATAGCCCATTTCTTATTACTTATAGCCCATTTTCCGGGCAAAATGCATCCTCCTCGCCTTGAAAGATTTCCACCAAAGCAGGCGAGAAAAGCAAGTAGGCCTACGTTGGTTATTCTCAAAAAACAAAATAGCTGGCTAGCCATTTTCGTAAAGGAAAACAAACCGGGCTGGTCATGTGCTAAACATATGAAATAAAAGTTCGGGCTAGACGGGCCACAGGTCCCGACAACCCAGTTGATACCCTTCTCCGTCCCCAAAAACAAAATTATCACGCTACGCTGGGTCCCTACCGCTATCCTCACCATGTACAAATATCTTCTTATTCCTCTCGGTTGTTGACCATGTTGACAACACCGAGGGCAGCGCCAGGCGAGCGTAACCAAGGCGGAGGACGATGGTGAGGCCTCTGACGGAACGAACAGAGCCGGGAAGATCACAGCCACCGTGGAGGCGGGAGGCGGTCCCGCCGGCGCTTGGTTTGGCTTTTGGCCGCCGAGGAAGAAGAGATCAAGAAACGCGACAGACGTTGAATGTCAATCCAACGGTCAAGGTTGGCACAATCGCTTGTTGATTAAGCGGACACCAAGTAGCATACTTTTTATATATAGGAAGAAAACTGCGAGGAAAATGCGCTCCTCCGCCGCCCTCCTCACAGGAACGCTCGCCACATAAGTGACTAGCACCCTTGGTTTTCAACCGAGAGGTCTTGGGTTCGAGTCCCGTGAACTCTCAATTTTGTCCTCCTTCCTTCCTCGCAAAAAAGGGAAAGAAAATCAAAGACTTGGGAAGGCGATGTAATGCTAGTGTACCAAAGAAAGAGACGCTGCGAAGTTTTAGAAAAAAGAAAGACGTGCTCATGTAGCTGGTTCAAATCCAAACCTAGACTATGACTATATATGGTGCTATGCTACTCGCAAGTAATGAAACCGACATATCCAACATTCGCTTGTCCTCTTTTCTACTTACTCGCTTAGCATCAAGCTCTAGCCGCAGCAACCATGTCCGCCGGTTGCTCGTCCACCGCTTCTTCAGCAGTAACAACCAGATATGTGCCAAGTCGCCACCCGCACCATCGCTGTGGGTCTCATCACACCCCGTCCAACACGCAAGCGACCGCAGCCGATTGCTCATCGCAACCCGCTGCCGCTGGTGTGGTGCCACCGCTGCAAATCACGCAGAGTCATCCGTCGTGTCTCAACCACAATCCGCAACCCCGGCCGAAGTCTTCTACAAATGCCCGAATCATGGGGTAATAATATGTTTAAGTGTTGTTCTGCTGCTTTCAGCTGCTGATTTTTTAATAGTTTGGTTGATGATCTTCCAATTTGATTCGTGCGTAAAAGGGAAGATTCGTGTGATTTGTATTTCGGAAGTTGCCGATGGGGAATGCAACTACGCTGATTATTTGGTTAGCCGAGGAATCCCAATACCAGCAGGTTGGGGTGTTGGACAAGTAATCAAGGAACGATGAAGAGGAAGATGCAGAGCGTAGGTTAAAGATGCAGCCTCCGATCATGGCAAAGCAACAATGCCGAACGGCCTTGACAACAATGAGGAGATGAAAGAGCTTGTGAAGATAATGGGCAAAATCGATGTGCTCAGAGGATGATTGTCTCTTTATTTGCAAAGTATGTAGCACTCGTGATGTATTCAAGGGCTACGACATGAGCACTTTGCTGAAACTAGTAATGAATGAAACCTTTGTAGCAGTCGGGAGTAGTGTTGTGAACATCTAATGATTTCTATTAACGGAAATCAGGGGTATCCCTTTGCTCATATAAATAAATAATAGCAGAGGCCCTGTCGGGTCAGCTTTGTTCTCATTCAAGACGCCGAGCAAATTGCAGTCCAACAGCAAACTATGTCATCAAATTCAAGTTTCACAGCCAAATATGAGTACAACTAAACAACAATGTCATCATGTTTTAGTTGTCATACAATCACCAAACACAAATCAGCATACATAACAAGTGATGTTCTCACAAAGAAAATACTAAACAACATGTTCATCGTGTTTCAGCTTGTCATAGCAAACACAATTTCACATAGTAGATAAAAACGCCTTCTCGACCGGCAAATACGACAAAAGCAATGTAATCATCATCCGCAGCAGCAGCGCCAACATCTTCGCCATGTGTATCACTCAATCGTAATTCCCCATGGTGTCATCTTCTTCTTCGCCCTCAACATCCTCGAACGCTGGCTTCTTCTTGATCAACTCTTGTATGTCCACAAAGACGACATGCAATCTTTTCACGGCCATTGACGGATGGTTCTCAAAGATATTAGGAACATCTGTGTTATCTTGTACATCGTGAGCAGCAAGTAAGCATCATCTTGTTGTGCAACTTCATTAAATGAATTCTCTCGCTCAAACCTTTGCAATACTCTCCACCATCGCTACGCAAATGTGTCTTCCAAGAAAAATATCTGTGTTGCTTGATTTGCCAAAATAAAAGGCTCGTTGGTCCGGTACGCCGCCTTGACATTGATGGATTTGAAATAATCATCAGCTCGGGTTTTGCGATCCCGAAAACAGGTTATACCAACGACAAGACAATGTAACCACACACCGATGATCCTCAAATCGAGATATATCCGAATCAACAATGTCTATTATGTTAGCATACATTTCAGTTGTCTCTTTGTCATAATGATCCGTGCTCATGATGGCACTGCTTTTGTGTCTTCCCGCCTTCGCCTCGCGCAAGGGTGTTGTAGTGCACATCTCCAACAACGCAAGATTCATAATGTCTTACCCGAGTATCGACCCATTGCTAGTGAGTAAAGGGCATCATCAACTGCCTCGCCCATCCTCCCGCATCTTCTTAACCTATGGTTAGAAAATAGACAAGTCTGATCATCTTATGTACTCAATATATTAAAAAACTGACAAGGCACTTCAAAAGCTTACATGGTTCTTGAACCATTTCGCAAATCCTGCCATAACCAGTTTGTCAATGTTTCTTGGATTTTATGGCAAGAATTCCTCTTTGTAGATGCTGCACAACATAGTGATCGCGCAAACATCTAAATATATAAGAATGTGCTGCAAGTTTAGTAGATTACGATGTATAAGCTGCAGATCGCACTTACTTGATATAAGGTAGTATCTCGTGACGCTTATTCAACACATACCAAACCATTTTGTCCAAATCTTTAGGTTTGTCCTCTTGTCGACTCTTCCTCGTAACTCTAATGTAATAATCGAAAACATTGAGCCCGGATTGTCTTCACCCACCTCTTTGCTAAGCTGATCACTGTTTCAATGTATTTTGAGCAGAATGTCAACGCTTCAGAGCAATGTAGGCCTCTCGCATGGAACCTCGTGTCTAGCTCGTTTCCTAACATAGCCCTTGAAAGTGCCTAGCCGCTTTCAATAGGGTACATCCAGCCATACTATATCGACCTCTAAGTAGTGCCTCATCGTAGATGAACAACCAAATGCACCATCACATCAAAGAAGGTTGGAGGATATATCTTCAAGGTCGATAGGATAGTTGGTATCTTGTCTCTAAGACGCCCAAAGCATCTATCCCGATATTCCTACCGCAGAGTTCCTCAAGAATTGTCCCAACTCGCAATCGCTCAGATAAGTTAAGGCGCCTAATCCTCTAAGGATAACAGTAAAACCCTTTGAAGTAGGATGTGGCAGTCCATGAGTTTTCAACCCTTGTACCTTGTTTCCATCTCAGACCGACTCTCCTTTCGTGGTTGGAAGCAAATCCATGTGGGAATCTCACACGTGAGACCTCGCAGAATTCTTTTCTTTTTACCTTGTCCAAGACGCATACAACTGGTGCCATATCCCGTGGTTTACCTTCATCTTGCACCTGCAAATCCTTTCTCGATACCTGTGTGTCAAATCAATCCTAGATTTTAAGGTATCTTTCATCTTGCCTTCAATATTAAGAAGTGTGCCGATAATGATGTCACATATATTTTTCTCGATGTGCATCACATCAAGATTATGCCGCAGATCCAAATCTTCCAATACTCCAAGTCCCACAAAGTGGACCTACGGTAAACAATAATCTCTCTTCTACCCTCGCCACGCTTCCTTTTCCCGCTACCATTACCGTGATGGTTTCCGTGTAATATGCCCGACCTTCTAATTCCACTTGCAACTCATCGGCGGTGAGCCTCTTTATGCGATCACGGTTTTCATGCTTTGCATTGAACACATGTCTTCGGTATTTTCTAGGATGCGCTTGTCCTTGGCAAGGAAACGACGGTGTCCAATGTAACAGATCTTGCTAAGTATTGCGATGACAATGATTCTCGTCACAAATAACACATGCATTGTAACCATGTGTCGCTCGCCTCGACATAGTGCCCAAAGCCGATAATCATGGATGCACCAAATTATAACAACACGCAGAAAGAAATCAGCCGTGGGCTGCTATATAGGTCTCGAGTGAGAACACCTTCCATAGCTGTTGAAGTTCCTCCACAAGAGGCTCCATGAACAAATCAAAATCCTTTCCGTGACTTTTTGGACCTGGGATGAGCAAGGCCATCATGTAGTTTGATTCTTTGGTGCGTACATTTGGAGGCATGTTGTAAGGATAACAAGCATCGCCACATGCTATATGTGGCGCCTGTGGCCAAATGGGTTAAATCCATCCTGCTAAGCCAAGTCTAATGTTTCTGTCAGCAAAGAAACTCTTTGTGTTTATCATTGAAGCTTTTCCACTCACTACCATGAGATGGATGGCTCATTACATTCTCGATCTCTGCATTCGGTTCCTAGAATGCCACAAGACATCCTCTCTTGTTTCAAAGATCATGAAACAACCTCTCGCAATCTTGGTGTAATTGGAAAATGTCTCGTAACATTATGAGGAATCCTCTTCACAACATCGCCATCTTTCCATCTTGATGATTTGCATTTCGGCATTCACTTGTTGGCATAATCCTTCCTAATGTAACACAATTATTCTTACAAACATGGATCATATCATATCCAATTCCAACCGCATCAAGGAAATTCTTCATTTTATCAGAGGTGTGTGGCAGCTCAGACGATCTCGGGAAAGATTTATGAAAGCAGCCAACATCGCATCGAATGATTTGTTGGTCATCCGCCGATGTCTTCACCAAGAAAGGTGACCATAGCTGAGAATACCGACAGCTTATTTCCTAGGGTGACAGAACGCTGCATTGTTCCAACATGCGGCCCACCGCTTTTCTTCTCGCAGTGAAAGTTCACGGAATGCACGAGCATTTCATAGCATAGTTGGTCAAACTCATCGCTCTTCCACCACCACCTCCTCCTCCTCTTCCACTCGAGCATCGTGCAGATCAAGATGGTGATCTCTGCTTCCACGTAGTCAATAACATTGACGCTCACACCTTCACCATGATGAACCCACCTAGTATATGTGACCGACATCCCATACAAGTGTAGATGATTTTGCACAATTGATGGGTCTTGTAACTGAATTCATACAATCGCTACATAAGCAGAGCACATCTGATTTCGACCACCGTACTCAGCTCGATAAAGTTCATGAAGTTTTCAACCCCCGACATATGCAGCGGAGAATCTTCGAGCAGAAGTTATCCAAGTCCTGTCCATCTGTTAGACATACAAATTAGTTCTTCTACTAGATATTACAGAAAACATATATGCTTTTTTATGAAGTCCAAAAAAATACCTAGGTCGATGTCTAAAGCTATGGCAAGATATTTGGATGAGCAGATCTAAGTAACTAAATATATGTAAAGCTAATTCAGCAAACAAATTTGAGTGCCAAATTATGGCAGGCTGTTTCAGCAATAATGAGGCCGAGCACACAGCCATCGAACTATCAAGGCCATCGCAGAACAAAGATCGAGTATAAAACGTGTAGAGCTATTTCACCCAACAGATTGGCTACTAGACCATGGCAATCCACGCCACAATAAATATATGGCAGGATATTTTAGCAACTAATCGGCCTTGGCATGCCATCTCAGCTAAGCAAATTGAGTGCGAATATGGCAAGGAAGCTTCTTAAGCAGTAGCATATTGACAAAGAAACTACTTCGCAAACAAAGGAGATTAACAAATGCCTATCAGCCTAACATTCAGCGCTACATCGACATGAACGGGCCTCACCTAGAATGCATGTACCGTGGGAGAAGCTGACCGCGCGGCGCTCTCCACACTAACGCCGCCAATGGTGGCGCTGACCGCCGTGGCGCCCACAAGAACGTAGCTGAGGTGGCGGCGGGCTAGAGGACGCTACCACGAGAGCGCATCGGGAGCGAGAGGATCGCCAACCGCGGCCGACGACGGCGCGGCGGGAGGGCGGCTTTAAGGAGCGAATGGAGTGGAGGGGAAAGGGGTAGGGGTTTGGGGAATATTATTGGCTAGTTGGTCAAGGGCGTTGAATCGGATTTGGGGAATTTTTGGTGTGTGTGGGGGAGGATTTTTTGCTGGGCGGGGAGTTTGGCGATGGTCGGTTTCCAAGTGCAGTCCCACGTGTCGTTGAAGAGGCAAGTCAAGCGCGTTCCGCTTATGCGTGAGCCGTGTGCAGGACCGAACGTGTGGGTGCAATGCACCGCGACAGAGTGCTGTGAGTGTACCGCTTTTTTTCCTTTTAAACTAGGTGCTTCGCCTCAAAAATTTTTTGTTGCTTCACGATCCATCGATACTACTACTAGTAATCCGTAATCCCGACTAAAACGGCACGGCCGGTCTTTTCCCGCGCGATATGCCGGGAGGTTGGCTTAGTTGGGTTTTTAGGACGAGTAATGCTACACCCACGTAATCCCGCCACGTAATTAACGTAATGTGAAATGTGTGAGCTGTTGATTGTAGATTGGGGAGGGAGGGCCCACCACCATGAAAATCAGGGGATGAGAGAGAGGCAATTTACGTTAACCCTTTCAGAGGTTCCCCGAGATGTAGAAAGATGAAATGCGTGAATGTGTAGTGGACGATTATTGAGTGCCTAAGATAATTTGTGTATGTATAGACCCTATATGTTTATTTTACTGCATGTTAGATTTGTCTCGTTCAATAAAAGCAGAGTTGGTGATGATGGTGTGCCTGCATCCCGCAATATAGGTCATCCGATCTATATCTAATGATAGGAAGGAAACTATGACAATTTACCCGCACTCCTTCCACATTTGCAGATAAGGCTTTCCTCGCTCATCCTTTTCTCCCACAAGATCTTGATCTTCCGTAACGACGGCATCTTGCTAGTACTCCTACAATATGTATATTATTGTGAAAGTTCATATACACCGCCGAGATTAATGCAAACACGGAAGATTTTCATTACATTTCAACTTTTATAGGACATAAAATAAAAGAAACCCGACCCTAAACCTATTCTACGGCGGGCACCGACGTCCTCCATCTCGCGATCTCTATGTACGGGGCGGGTTCAAGACCCGTGAAGTGAAGGTGCGGTCTCCGCGAGGAAAAGTAGAACACGGATACGGACCGCCAGGCTGGCACACCATGCCCTGCCGCCCCATGCCCTACTCATCCTCGGAGGAGTCCCCACCCGGCGGTGCCGGACGTTGACGGCAGCAAGTAGGACGCTGGGGTCGACGGTGCTCCCTGCCGTCGGCCGCCAGCGGGCTACCGCCAGCGGTCGCTGTTCACGCCCGGCCACGCCGCTATTGCGCCGCGAGAGGCGATTTGAGCGAGGGCGGCGACTCGAGCTTCATCCTCAAGACAAGCTTTCCGCAGAGCTGCTCACACTTGCGGTCATGGCGGATGTGGTGCCGTAGGAGGACGGCGCGCTATGGTGTGGAGGTTAGCTGGGCGCTGCCGCTTAAGTAGCGATTCCGTGAGGCCAAGCGTCTGGTGCGCTATTAAGTCGCCGGAGTTGGTTCCTCGCACCGAGCCTCTTAACGATTTACATACGAATGGACCGCATGAATGCGGCAGCTGGCACCGCTGGGAACGCACTACGCGACGGCGCGAGGGACGAGGGTTTTGGTGTGCCAGGTAGTCACCGTGGTCGTGGCAACGTTGAGATGCCTTTGCTCACATGTGATCCCCGCATGTCATTGAAAAGCAAGACGACCCGGCATGGTCTCAGTCCAGAGGATGCAGCTGGTCAGGCTACACCACTCCGCTGGATGCGTCATGCCCCCTGCATCCTTGATGAGCCGGGTGTTGGGGTGTGTTTGATTGTGGCCAAAGTGCACCTTACCAAAATTTTGGTCATGACCCAAAGATTGGTCTTTGTTTGATGGTTGCCATTTTTTGGCATGCCAATGAACTCTAGCCAACTCTAGTTCATTTTTCTTGCCAATGTCGGCCAAATCATGGGCAACCAATACCTCAACCAAAATTTTGGTCATGACCCAAAGATTGGTCTTTGTTTGATGGTTGCCATTTCTTTGGCATGCCAATGAACTCTAGCCAACTCTAGTTCATTTTTCTTGTCAATGTCGGCCAAATCATGGGCAACCAATACCTCAACCAAAATTTTGGCTACCCAATGCTTTGATGGGGCAACCTTGGGCACAAACCAAACATACCATTGGTCGTGCCACAAGACTAACGCCACCCTCAGACAATCGAAACCGACCGTGTTCAGCGATGATATGAGCGTGTCGCCACCGCTGTCGCCGTGTCAGAGGCGGTGCCGGAGCTGCGCTCGCTGTTGGCCCCAACGACCCACATGAACGGTTGTTGGTGGCGAGGAGGTCGGGGCCAGCTCCTCCATTGGACTAGTTCATGCGCACGCCGTTCCGACGGTGTGCCCCACATGTCGGTTTCCTGTTTTCCCGCCATATTCGAAGGCCGCTGTTCCATGTTGCGATTAGGCCTTTCACTATGTAGGCCAAGCGAGACAACTTATTGTTTATTTGAGCCGCTCAAGTATAATCATGTATGCTTTCTTATTTCTCATTCCTCTCCAACCCTCTTCTCCATCGATCATGTCGCCTCCAATGAGTCCATCCTCCCGCATGCCTCATTTGAACATTCCGCCGAGTATCATTCGCATGTACCCACCCTAGTCCTCTTTCAATAGATCTCCTGACCCGAGATGAAATTGAGAGGGAACGAGTGGGGCACGTGATACCTAAGGCGGATTCAAAATTTTGAACAGTGATCATAGCATCCGCAAATCATATATAAAGGGTATTCAATGTTCGCTTGCTTTTGAACGCATAATATACTCCTCCTATCCTTTCTAGTTTACATATAAGTTTTATGTGTAGTCAAAGTATTCTACTTTGATCAAAAAGGTATCAACATTCAACAACGCCCAATCAATATTGTTAGATTCAGACGCATTCTAGATTTGTACTCAAGATGGTTTCCAATTTGACTATTGACAAGATTAATAGTACATGAGATGTATAATGTGAAAATTATATCATTGAAACTCCTTTCACATACTAATTTGACCGTATGCTTTGTGTAAGTTGCATGTCATATATTATTACTCTAACATTTGGTCAAAGTTAGCCTCAAAAATGCATTAGACCCTGTATGCTTTGTGTAAGTTGCATGCCATATATTATTACTCTAACATTTGTGTAAGTTGTATGTCATATATTATTACTCTAACATTCGGTCAAAGTAGTATAGTGGAAGTGGATCCTCCGACGAGGTATCCCTGCCTTACCCTCCCTTTCGTCACTTATCATGGACCCCATGCTTGCTAGGCCCCGCATGTCGCTTACTCAATGGGTTCGCCACGCTCAGGATCCTCATCCGTAGTATACCCTCTGTTTTTATTTACTCCGCATAAAACGGAGGGAGTGGTGGTATAATAAATGACGCGGGCGGGGAGGGGAGGGACGCCGGTTTGCTCTCAATCGCGGGTCCCACAAGCGAGCGAAAACACAAGACGGCGCTGCTCGATTCGTGAGCGACGGGAGGGTCCAGCGGTCGGCTGCAACGCGAACGCGACAAGAGCGATGTACAAATAAACCGATTGACCGGTCGTCACCGAACCACTATTCACACCGTAACCTTCGCTGTCGGCCTATGCCAACAACGCCTTAAGGCTGGTCACAATGGCGGAACATAAGCTAGTAAGCTACACAGCTTAGACTATGTTACTACCTCCATAGTGGGTAGGAACATGTATGTAGTGTCATGCAGCGATGTATTTATTAGGATATAGACTCATTGTTTCTTGAGTGTGATGTTCCGAACTTAGCTAGTTACCACAAGCACCTCTCTTCATTAAATATGTGCCACATAAGCAAACTTGTATTGGAGTGTGATGTTACTCCTAAGTTCCTGCCCATTGTGACCAATCTAAAACCACACCAAATTCCAGCCCATTCCCCACCTTTCGATCCCCTAGCCCGCATCACGCGCCCCTAGTTCGCCGGAAGCCATGGTGCGCCGCAAGATCACTTACTACAAGATGTCGACGCCGAGCGCCGCAGAAATCGCGGGCGCGGTCGGGCGCCATGCACTCCGCTCCTAAGCTCGCTGGCGCGGGCCAATCCTCGAAGTTCTCCGGAGCCAAGCTACAAGGAGGAGGAAGCCGATCTAATGTTCATGGCGGAGGTCATCGCGCAGAAGGCCCCGATGGGTATGAGACGATGGACGCCGACTTCGGCCGGGCCCGAGTCCTCCATGGTGCAAAGGACCAGCGGTTCAACATGGCGATACTAAAGGAGGACCGGAGGCAGAGGCTCAACTCGACGCGGAAGCGCCGCAGATGCCGCTGCCATCGAGGCTCTCCCGCAGAGGAACCGATGTCGGGATGTGAACCGGCGGCGAGGCTCAACTTGAGGCGGAGCGCGGATGCCGCTGCCATCGAGGCCCTCCGCAGCGGAACCGGACGCCTTGGACTTGAACCGGGCGGCAGAGGCTCGACTCGACGCAGAGCGCGGATGCCGCCCCATCGACGCCTCCGCAGCGGAACCGGACGCCCCGGACTTGAACCGGGCGGCGGAGGCTCGACTCGACGCGAGCGCTGGATGCCGCTGCCATCGAGGCCTCTCCGCAGCGGAACCGGACGCCCTCGACTTGAACTGGCTGTGCTCTGTCCGCAGCAGAGCGCCTGCGACGCCCGCTTGAACGAGTAGCCGGAGGCCGAGGACAACCATGGTGCGGAGACACACGCCGGCAGCGACGACTGGTTCAAGGCTGGCAGCCAAAGACGACGAGGCCGCTCTTTCCGCGAAAGCAAAGGATAGTTTTTCTTATGTTGTTGTTTTATGGATCTTTTGCTGTGTAAAACATATATTTGTTATGCAAGTCGCCTCGACTTGGGTCACCTACCATTTCAAAGCGGTTGGATGAATATCCCACGCCTCCTAACCCTTCTTTCCTTCTTCCTCACCTCTTCTTCTTCCCCAATGCACCACCACACGGGTCAGACGGATACTCCCCAACATGTGGTTGGATAAACATACTCTATGAACGAAAATTATGTGTCAGCGATAGGATGGCTGAGTTTGGTTTGTTCACATGCGACAAGACATGTCGTTGAGGGTGCATTCCTTGGTTGGGTTTATGCATGCAGGAGCGATCGTGTGAGGGTGTGGTGCACTGCCATGCAGGAGCGACTGCAGGAGGGTGCGGTGCACTGCTGACTGCAGGCAAAGTGTACCTCCTTCTCATTTTGAAAACTTTAGGCAAGCTTGGCAAAATGTGTGTAAGTTTGGCAATGCAAGGCCTAGACCCAAACAGGATAAGTAATGCACGCATTAGGAGTACTAGTGTTAAAAAGAAAGGCGGGTTTTCCTTCAAGGGATTTAATCGATACAAACCTCGCTTCACGGTCAATTAATGCGATTTTTTCTCCAAAGACCAAAGAGCTAACCATCTCACCCTCATCGCTTGATTAATGCAGCGCCATGCAAACCAACCTTCTCACTTCTGCATGCATGCAGGGATATTAATGTCCTTGGTTGCAAACCCCATCAATTTTGCCTCGATTAGTGTTAGTGGCCCTTTGCAAATTGTAATTTTGATATACTGGCCTTGTGTACAAAAAAATGGAGGTAGTAACTATATTTGACTTCCTTCCCATTGCGTGACGCCAACGATATCTTTTTTGGGTGGTTTGGCAAAGTGCGCTTGACGGAGAACACCATTGAGGGAGACCATGGTAAGTCGCTCAAGTGCCACCGCAAGCCGAGACAACCGCCTTTATTTGCATCCAGAAGTCCTTTACTAGTACTACTAGGAGTACTAGTGCGTGAGATGGTTTCTCAAGAAGACGATGGAGAAGCGGAGTCAACGAAGAGTGAAATGATGGTTGCTTCGTCTGCTTTTGTGATTTGACGCCTCACCGCTTTGTGATTTGTGATAGAAGGGACAGGGAGTAGACTCAGGTTTATATTGTACTACATGCATCCAAGCATGGGAGAAAGAGGAGAGACGTTGCATTTTTCTATTCCTTCAATCAATCAATCGTGAGCTTCGGTTCCATCTTTTGGCTTTGGCAACATCGCCCACAATGGTTCCCACGATGCCAAAAGCTATTTTCACATTTGGCTACACATTGTGGATGCCCTTAACTGCACTCACTTGGTTTTGCTCCTGTGCTATCTATACAAATCTCAATTATATTGATCTAAAAATTATAGAATCAAGATTAGTAAAAGGAGGTGATTTTGTCGCATGGATGGCGGGGAGGTTTTTATTTGAGCAATGCTACATCCACGTAATGGTTTACGAAGTTACGAACTGATGTGATGTGGGACTATTTGATTGGATTAAAGGAGAGGATTAGCCCACCCCACCTAAAAATCAGGGGGGCATATATAGATTAGATGGAAAGTATAATGAGCAGCTACATAGCCCTTTGTAAGTCTAGGATTATGCTTCTTATTTTCGGAGGATGTTGTCCTGGCGGTTTGCTAACATGCGTCCCACGGTCGTTGCTTTACCAAGCCGATCCACATCCCACATGAGGCGTAACAACGCGTAGCAACACGTGGTTAAGTTGAAGAAGATGAGGGAGAAGCGGATTCAAAGAACGAGTGAAATGATGGTTGCTTCGCCCCTCCAACTTAACAAATGGAAAGGTGCAGCTTTGTGATTTGACGCCTCATTGCTCATTACTACGCTACGCCATGATCTGGGTGCTTCACCCCGGCTGCTTTGCACTATATTCCGGTATGGCACGTGAACCCGGTAGCTTGATGTCCCACATGTCGGCGAAAGGGACTAGAAGATTTATGAAAGCGAGCGCTCCACTCTTACGACGGAGGAGTAGACGACACGATCGCCAAAGGAACTATCACTTGTACCGTATAGTATTATAGTTTTGTTGTTTCGCACGATCCATCGATACAAACCCGATTAAACAGAAAGGGCGGATTTTTCTCGCTGTAGATGATACCGGCCATACATTTCAAAGGCAATTTTAATGTATGCAAACTGAATAATTATAAGTAACAATATGATATCTAGTAAAACTAAAAACACATGATTTATTGTGTTAGAGTGTAGTAGTAGTGCTGTATTGCATAGTTGTTAGATGTAACATGCGAGAATGTGTAGAGATGTAGTTTTGGAGGGCCTACAGAGAGAAAAGCGAATACGGTCACCGAACTTCGAATAAGCTGATTACGGTCACTATATACGCTTTTGGTGATTATACGGTCACTTGCTCACGCTCAGATCGGATTGCACTCGCTGACCGCCAAATAGTCTGCATGGCGCCATGTTGACTAGTTAAATTGACCATGTTCCTTGTGGGTCCCACCTGCCGTTCGCATAGGCAAAAGGTCGATAAACACAAATTTACGCAGCGCCGACAAGGCTCCAACCTGCGCGCTGGAATCACCTGTTGTGTATGTGTCCGTGGCTGTATTCTGATGTGCGCATGCACGTAGGTTGAGCACTTGAGCGTGAGAGTGTGTGTTGGTCGGTGGTGTATCGGTGTGCATGCATGCGCGCGTGCGTGTGAGTATTGCGTGTGCGCGTGAGTGTTGCGTATGCGGCGTGGCTGCGTGTGTACGGGGAGTGTTGCGCGGCGTATGGGTGCATGTGTTTGTGTGAGTGTTATGTGGATGCAGTTCGTGCATGCGCAAGGCAGTGTGTATAATCACCACACCAGCTCCTGTGTTAAAAACAGACGGCTCAAGATACCAATACAAGGCCACCTTGTCTCACTGTGCTCGCGGGTCATGACTTCAACCACCGCCCAAATATTTTTTGTCGCTTGTTTTCATTCTTACTAGTAAGATGCTCGGCGCTGCACGTAACATCAAGATGCATTTGTATGACTTGTTTATCTTGTGAGAGAAAGGATGAACGAGGGAAGGCCTTATTTGCAAATGTGGAGAGGTGTGGGTACCTTTTTGCAAAATTGCCATAGTTTCTTTCCTATCCGCCGATATAAACCGGACGGCCTATATTGCAGGATGGCGGCACACCATCATCACCAACTCTGTTTTTTATAAGAGTGTATTTTATGTATTTTATAAGAGTGTAGATGTAGAGTAGATACAAGTCGGATGTGTGGGCGATGGTAGTGAGATAATGTGATGCAACACTAGAGGTGCCACGGGAGCGCTTAATCGTCAACTAGTCATGTCATGAGCAAATACAGAGTTGTACGGTGAGCCCGTGGATCAGATAATAACCACTAAACATAAATGGTGACCGAATGAGTGGATTCTGAAGTCCAATGTATGATCGCGGCTTTCGCTTCAAATACAATGATCGCCATTGCATATATCGCGAGAGAAAGATGAAACATGCGTGAATTTTCTAGGGGCTTACTTTTAGAGGACCTGGAGATAGTTTTGTGTGCATACGTGAAAGGGGCGTACAGGGGGGGGGATGTGATGGATAGAGAGATGCTCTTCATTTCTCTTTATTATGACTAACTTTGTATATAGTATAAAAATATACAAATTCACAAATATGGAATAAATATCATTGTGGGCACCATGCAATGCAAATTAGCATTCAGATTCTCCATATAACTTTGTAATGTTGTATATATGTAGAAACTCTAAAATAATTTTTGGCCACACTTTATTCAAAAGGAATGTTGTATGCTAAATAAACGTGAAGAGAGGGCTTTTAGATCAATGGGTACATGATGTAACATGTGAATGTGTAGTTGATGCATTTAAGGGCCTAGAGAGGTATGTGTGTATTACGATTCGAGAGAGGCATGGATAGAGGGGCCGACGGGGGGCGGGAGAGATAGCACGAGAAATGAGAGTGGTCTAGAGAGAGAGAGAGAGATGAATATTACGTCACGACAAGAGATTCCATTCCCTTGAGTGTGTATATGCAAGGGGAGGGAATAGAGGCACCAGGAGAAATTTTCTGTGTGTGTGTGTTTGTGTTGGTATGTGGGTGTGAGAAGATAATGAGACGTGGGGTAGAGGGTGTGTCACCGCTGAGGTCCGTGGGTCGAGGTGAGGCCCTTCGCTCGTTCCGCCCTCGCGCCACATTGGTCGGCCCGTGACGATTTAGGAAGACCCATGGATGACTAGTCGACAAGACAAAGATAGCAGAATTGTGAAGGACTCTCGTGTCCATAGACAAAGCCGCTAGGATTTGTAACCCTAGGTTCTCTGACTAAGGTAACCCATTTATCTCTCGATATTACTATTCATCCAACCTAACTTTAAGGGCATCCTATGTAATGCTCGCTAGAATCATACTCACGATTAGGAAGAGAGGTGAGACAATGCGTGAGAGACAGGCATAAAGATAATGTGCATACATGAGACACGAGGCAGGTAGAAAGGGTCGATGAGGATTGTGCGTGTATGTTTATGTAGAGGAAGAGTGCTTGTGATAAAGGTTAGTGAAAACAGTTGTAAATGGTTACGAGAGGGAGGGAGGGTTATATCTAGAGCATAAAGTAGAAAGACACCCTGGAGAGAGTGTGTGAGCATGTGTGAGAGACCACCGATGGAGAGTGAAACTACACGTAAAAGACTGATCTACACATTGATTAAAGATATAAATTGTATCCAAATATTAGGATGGGATCATGATATTTGCAATTCAAGAAGGAGCGGTCATTGATCCATCGTACATCTAGATTCTATCGAATTTGAGCATGTCTATGTTATTATTCACACAATTAATCCACATAGTTAGTATTTTGAACTCCGACAATGCATCGCTTTAGCAATCTAATATAAACGTGAGTATAGTTCATGTTGTGTGTGTAAAGCACATTATACATAATGAAAGTTACACAATGGACATTATAAATAGCTACCTATGAACTAGCATACATTTGAATTCAACTTAAGGTGGTTTAAAAATCGAATTCAACATGAAGTCCATTCAATTATTTGAATTTGATATCATGGCATTTGTAAACCATACCTAAATTATGGGGCACCAATCTTTGCTCTGATTTTGTACATAATAGCATATGTAGTCGTACAAAATAGATTCAAAGTTAGCTCCTCCATTCCAAAATAATCGTAGTTATAGGATTTTCAAGTGTCAAAATTTCAAAAGAAGCGGATAATTTAATGAGGTTTTCAAACATACAAGGTCAAATATAATGTTGTCATTTAGGTCAATCCTCATAGTTCAAGAGTACTCTAAACGTGAATGCTTGTGTTTCAAAATTTTGAACGGTTACCAAAAGAGCCTCTACTCGCCGAAACCGCTGCTAGACCAATGTTTGGTAGTACAAGGAAATTACTTTTCTAATAACTCAATTCGTGAAACCTACCCGCCGACGTCCAAAGGTCTAAACCGGGTAGGTTTGTAGCTTCATCTAGATGCCACGCAACCACATCCAAAAGCATTCATACACAATGGCTGCTTACACACACAAGCGGCGGCTGAAATCGCCCCGCCCATTATTTGGGACACCGATTACCATCCTACCCCTCACCCGCAGAGGTCCGAATTTAAGAGGGGGCAAAGTTTGTACTTTCCCAAATTTCAAACAAGCGCCCCATCTTGTATTCAAAAAGCCAAAAACAAGCGCCCCCGTCCAAACATGGTTCCCCCACCCGTCCGATTCCCCATTCAGATGTGGGCGCCAAAACTACCTCTCCACTATCCGCTGAACCCCCGCGCCCTCCGTCCGCCACCCCATCCCACCCATCAACCGCCGCCTCCTCCATCACGCCGAGCCGATACCCGACGCTGCTGCCCACCGCAACCTCAATCGCAACGCCCACGGCTAGTAGTCGAAGCCGAGGCCGAGCCGTCTGCATTCAACCAGCTTCAACCACGCCGTCAGGCGCCACCGCTGCCGCCCCAACTTTGCCACCTCCACCGCACGAGTTGTTCCCGTAGCGCACTGCATCTCGGAATGGATCCGGCCTCCGTGCTCGTCATCCCCGGATCAAGAATGCCGACACCACACAAGATTTCAAGGATTTATTGCAGAGTAGCAATCACACACTTATTACATCGTTGTCCACAAGGAACTTATTACAATAATATGGCTTAAGGCCATCTAATAATAACAGCGAAGGCTTGGAAGATAAGCGAGTCCATCAACTCCAACGGCATCACCGAGTATAGAACCACGACCTAACACCTTACTTGTCGTTCTAAAAGTCTGCAACGTGAAAGTTGCAGCCAAAACGGGTCAAGACATGGAATATGCCGCAATGTAACACATAAGAGCAATGAAGGAAATAAGCCTATACTACATGCATATATGGCTGGTGGTAAGGCTCTACTGTTACATTTGCATAAAGCTGATTTTTCCCTACAACAAAGGAATAATTTTATTTAACTATCATGGTGGTTGTTAAACATTGAGAATGGTTGACAGATCCTCAATCCCAATTAAAAAAATACTCATCAAAATCCCAATAACTTTTATTTAGAAGTAACATGTTGAGATTCACATGATATTCAATTACCAGACACTAAATTGTCCATAACCGGGACACGGCTAATCATGATTAGTTTATACACTCGCAGAGGTTTATGACTTTTCCCCATTAAGACTCGATCGCTTCCGCTTGGTTCTCGTGACTACATGGTGTTTGAGAAACGGATGACCGAGACATAGTCTTCGTGGCGCTTAGCACCTTACATGTGGGTAGACCGCATCAACCTACATCCCCTACATCAGCTAGCCTACCCGTAAGAGTTCGACAACTTAGTCAACTACGCCAGAGCCCATAATTGGCTTGTGGCTGCACACGGAAGTTTCCAGCTTGAATAATCTTATGATCCCTTAGAGCCCGGTGGCGGTCCAAGAAATACAGTAAGTCCTCGATGGAAACCAGTGCCTCAATCCACCCAGATGTGTGTTTAGGTTGCCACCTTAGATAAACCATTAATTAACAATCTCACATCCGCTCATGGATATTCACTCACCCAATCCACGCCTACTAGCATAGCATGGCATAATAAGCAAACGAGAAGTAACTCCCAAGGTTTCATAAGTAAAACAGTAATAGGTACTACTTCAATCTACTTCCCAATCCCACAATTTAATTTGATCCTAAACATGCAAGTGTTTAAGGAATAGATCTAATGCATAAAAACTGGTATGAGAAGAGTATGATCAGTGTTACTTGCCTTGGTCGATGATCCGCGAGACCTAGAGATTCAAGTAACAAGCGCGACCGGTGATCTAACGCATAAACAACAAGCATACAATAAGTACTCATCTAATGCACAGGAAAACTCGAATAGAAGATCTAACCAGAAAGTTCAACTTAAGAACCCTCGTTGCAAAAGATTCAATCAAAATAAACATCGAAAGTCAAAACTCGAGAGAGAACGACTCTGCTTAGCAATCTGAAATTAGGTCAAAATTTCACAGTAGCAAAACTCTGTGAAAGTAGGGTAGTCGAACGGCGGTTTCATATTTAAACTCCAGCGCTTGAATCACCCGATTCGATAAACGAGCGAGAAATAAAACAGATTTGAAAATCGGATCGAAATCGAATCGAAAAATAACGGATTAATTCCGATTAAAAGAAAACGACGAACGGATTAAATAACGGACGCTCGTTAATGAACTAATCCAACGAACACGTTTATTGAAACGAACGGTTGTGAACGCTCGCTAAATAAGAAACCAAAAAAATAAAACCATCTAGGTTTTTTTTTTAAAACCAATATCTTAAAAACCGGATCGGGTTTTTGAGAAAACCGGATCGGGCGGGCGGGCGGCTACCTCCGGTGGCTCGCGGGCGAGGTCCGGGCTCCGGCGGGGGTCCCATGGGGTTCGGGAGGGGCGGCGAGGGCGGCGGGTTCGCGATGTGGGAACGGCGGCGAGGCGGCGGCCCACTCGGCGGGGCGGGCGCTGGCTCGGCTTGGGAGGCGGCGGCTCGGGGTGAGGGAGAGGGGGGGGGCGCGATTTATGGGAGGGGGGGAGGCGGCGCCTTGGGAGGGGGGGCGCGCTGGCCGGAGCCGGTCTCCGGGCGGCGGGACGGCGGGCGGCGGGATCTGCCGGGCAAGGCGCGAGCAGAGAGAGGAGGCGGGCGCTGGGCCGGGTTCGGGGTCAAGCCTGCCTTGGCCCAAGGGGCGCGTTTTTTTTTGAATTGAAATTTAAACCAAACGAATTAAAAAATACCAAATGAACTCCGATTTAAATAAAATAAAATTTCCACTCCTAAAATGAGTCTAACAAAATGAACTTTAAAAAAATGGCAAACATGCATAAATTTTTAAATGCTCATTTTTGCCTAAGCAAAATAAATCTTCCAAAACCAAATTTTGATTTATTTATAATATCTTCATTTTTCCTAAATGTTGGGAAAGTCATATTATTCTCTCTTAAAATTTTTATAGGAAAATTTTATGAAGATAATTTAAATAAATCTAAATGATCCTATTTTCAAAATTTGGGAAATCCCAAATATGAAAATAATGAAACTTCCAACTTCTCCGAGGGTCCTTGAGTTGCGTGAAATTTTCTAGGATCGAAAAATGCGAGAAAATATGATATGCATGATGACCTATCGTATAACATTCCAAATTGAAAATTTGGGATATTACAAACCTACCCTCTTAAGATGAATCTCACCTAGATTCGGGTTGGCTAGAAAATGTGTGAGGTGGTCCTTGAGCAAAACTTCTCTCTTTCCTGTGTGGCTTCATCCTCGCAGTGGTGGCTCCATCGAACTTTGCAAAACTTGATAACCTTGTCATGGGTAACTCACCGGCATAATCGAGAATCTTAACCGGTTTTTCCTCATATGTCAAGTCATCCTTCAACTGAATTGCTTCCAGGCACCGTGGTTCTTAACGGTACCTCCGCTATCTCGGGTGACATTTCTTCAATCGAGAAACATGGAATACATCATGAACTCCCGACAGTCCTTCCGCAATTCCAACTTATACGCAATCTCTCCCATGCTGCAAAATCTTATATGGTCCAACGAAACGGGTGCTAACTTTCCTTTCACTCCAAAACGCTTAACTCCTCAAGCGGGATACTCGAGATATACTGCTCCAACTTCATACTCAATCGCTTGGCGCTTTGAATCGGCATAGCTCTTCCGTCTCGACTGGCTACCTTGAGCCTGTCTCAATCAACTTAACTTTCTGCTCGCACTTTAATCAAATCTGTCCAAACAACCGACGATCTCCGCCGCCCCATGACAACGGTGTCCTGCACCTTCTTCCATACAGAGCCTCGAAGGTGCCATCTTTAAGCTGGTTTGGTAATCTGTTGTTGTAGGAAAATTCTGCATACGGCAAATTATCATCCCAACTAGATCCATAATCTAGTGCACAAGCTCTCAACATGTCCTCTAAAATCTGATCGACCTTCTCTCGGTCTCGTCCATCGGTCTCGGGTGGAAAGTCTGGTTGAATTCCAATCTGTTCCCAAAGTTTCATGCAACCGGTTCCAAAATTTTGAGGTAAATTGGGTTCTCTCGTCCGATACAATACTCCTCGAACTCCGTAAACACACAATTCTGGTCATGTATATCTTTGCCTACTTAGCACTCGCTATAGGTAGTCTTGATCGAATGAAATGAGCTACCTTGGTCAAACGGTCGACTATGACCCAAATCGAGTCATATCCCGAACGAGTCTTTGGCAATCCTGTGATGAAATCCATGCCTAGTTTATCCCACTTCCATTCGGTATCGGCAACGGTTGTAATAACTCCGCTGGCTTCGATGCTCGCTTTACTTTCTCGACATACATCGCAAACTGCTACATACTCCGCAATATCCTTCTTCATTCCGTCCACCGTAAAATATTCTTCAAATCCAAATACATCTTGGTATTTCGGTGAATCAATAGGTGAATCATGGGCTTTTGCAAAATCAACTTCCGATCTCTCGGGTCATTGGGCACATAAACACGGTCTTCAAACCATAGGGTATCGTGCTCATCCTCACGAAATCCTTTAGCTTTTCCTTTGACCATTTTCTCCTTTATAGAGGCAACTTCCTTATCCGCCTTTTGGGCTTCTCTCGATTTTGTCCATCGCTGTCGATCGAATCTCCAATGTGCTACATAGCCTCTCGAACTATTTCCAAACATAGCTCTCAAGGTCCTCGACTAACTCATTGGGTATTCCTCCCATCATTAGGGTATTGACGGGGTTTTACGGCTCAATGCGCTCGCTACTTACATTAGCCTTCCCGGTGGTAATGCAATCTCATATCATAATCCTTGATAAGTTCTAACCATCTCCTTTGTCCGAGATTCAATTCCTTCTGTGTGAAGATGTACTTCAAACTCTTGTGATCCGTGTATACTTCACAATGATTTCCAATGAGAAAATGTCTCCATGTCTTCAAGGCATGCACAACGGCTGCTAACTCCAAATCATGAGTGGCATAATTCAACTCATGAGGCTTGTTGTCGTGAAGCATACGAAACAATTCTTCCTTCCTGCATAAGCACGGCTCCAAGTCCTCGACGTGAAGGCCGCAATACACCTCATAATCCTTAGTCCGATCCGCAATATCAAACCGTGAGGTAACCAATCTTTTCTTCAACTCCCAAAACTTGCCTCACAGTCCTCACCCATATGAATTTGTTTTCCTTTTTCAACAATTCAGTCATAGGCTTTGCAATCCTTGAGAAATTCTCAATGAATCTTCGGTAGTATCCTCGCGAGTCCAAGGAAACTCAATCTCTCCAACTGTCGCTGGTGCTTCCCATTTGGCTACGGTCTCAACTTTGTGGGGTCAATCGCTATCCCTTCTCCGGATATAACATGTCCGAGAAATCCAACTTCCTTTAGCCAAAACTCACATTTGCTGAACTTGGCATACAACCTGTGTTCCCTCGCCTCCAAAACCAATCGCAATGTTCCTTGTGTTCCTCTTCATTCTTCGAGAAAATCAAAATATCATCAATGAACACCACGACTAACTTATCCAAAACTCCATAAACACTTTGTTCATCGTGTTCATGAAATAGGTCTGTGCGTTAGTCATCCAAATGACATAACGATATACTGCATACCCATATCTCGTGGTAAATGCGGTCTTGGGTATGTCTTGCCCCTAATCTTCAATCGATGGTACCCGATCGCAAGTCGATCTTAGAAAACACTTTGGCTCCTTGCAAGTTTATCAAACAGATCATTAATCATAGGTAGTGGGTACTTGTTCTTGATTGTTACTTCATTCAATCCACGATAATCAACAACCATTCTCAAAGATCCATCCTTCTTCTCCACCAATAAAACAGTGTGATCCCCAAGGTGAAGAACTTGGTCGAGTAAAACCTTTATCCAATAGTTCCTTAATCTGCTTCTTGATTTCCGCCAAACTTTAATGGCATCCCAGACGGTCGCTTCGACATCGGGCCTGCTCCTCGCAACAAATATGATCAAAAACTCAATGTCTCTATCCGTGGCATTCCCGCAATTCTTCCGAAATACATCAGATAATCCTTCACCATCGGTACTTCTTCCCTGCACTCACCTCGATAAGCAATTAACTTGTGCTCTCCTCGCTGCGCCGCGATACATACTTAATCCTTCTTCCTTCCGTGTGGTGAGAAAATTGACCTTGTGGTACAATCTATGTTTCCTCCATACTTTGATAACCAATCCGCTCCTAATATCACATCCAATCCTTGGGATTCCGTAACTATTAGGTCCGAGGGGAAAACATAGTGTCCAACTTAGTGGCAATGATCACACCATTTACTAGCCATGTATTCTCGCCTCCGTGAGGTTACTAGCATGGGTGACCTAAGGGCTTGGGTTGGTAACTTGTACTTATCCACAAATCTCTTGATTTGTATGAATGCGATGCACCAAAGATCGTAAAAGAACAACCGCAGAAATGACTTAACCAAAACTTACCGACATCGTGATCGGGCTGATCTTCAACCTCCTCCACATCAATGTGGTTCACCCGTCCTTGTTGAAAGGGTTGGGCTTCTTTCCGTAGCTTCCATTGCCATTTCCATTCGCCTTCGATAGTCATTTGCATAGTGCCCACCTGTGCACTTAAAGCAAGTAATGTGACTCAGTCTACCTTGGATGGTGTTGACGGGTTGGTGCGGTTCTGTCCATTGCTTCCTCCATTCCTGCTCCCATTCTTGGTTCCGTTATGGTTATGTGAATTTCTCCTCCATGGGTATGCTGAAACTGAATTCGGATTTAGGGGTATAACGAGGCTTCACTGGGTTTAGAAAAGAAGAGAAATGTAGAATAGAATGAGGTCTAAGGAATCACTACCCAAATGCACATGAGCAAATGCACACAAAATCACTTCATTCAATCAAACAAGGGCTTACAACGATCTAACTATCGCAAAAGTGCGGTACTATAATGTTTACATGGAGGGAAATACTACTAATATGTGGGGACTTCTACTAATTTGAACCGTGGAAGACTCCATGATGTCCGCCTCCACCTTCGCCTTCAAAGTCGGGTTCACTTGGATCCGAATCGGTGTCGCCGATTTTAATGTAGTCGCTGGGTATTCGACATACCGGTCTTCATTCCCGAAAGTGCCAACTTCTTCTTGAGTTCTTCTATCTCGCATTTAAGATCGTTATTGTGTCTTGCCGTAGCTACGATCTCGCCCATGTATTCCTTTGCGGTAGTCTTTAGTTCTTCTTCCAGCTCGATGATCCTTCCTTTGTCTTCTCAGAATCTAACATATCATTGCACATTTGGTTCTCCGACGCCGAATGTGCTGATTTAATTCCTGGATGAAAGCTGCAATGGATCTATCCTTCTTGGTGTTGACGACGCCCCATTTGTCATCTCTCGCTGTCCGCAAATCTGGTAGATAGTGTCCTTGAGGTCTTCTTGATAAACTTCTCCAATGCGCCCCATGGTGATGTGAGCTGCCATGCTCTTTCCTGCACTCCAAGTTGGTGCAATCAAAACACTATCTATAGGCTTGGTGATTGGGGCGAATGTTCTTCCGAACGTGAGCGTGAATCTTCCAAATACCTCTTCAGCAGAGGAGTTGAAAGTCCCGTAAAGCTTGGTAGTCCAATGTTCGTGTACTTGGTAACTTCCTTCGTGAAATCCAAAAGGTGTGCCTTCATCCGTTGGGTGTACTTGATCTTCAATCCGGCCATCCTAAAGAGAGTAGAAAAGATGAGGAGTTAGAAATGGGAAGAGAGTAGTGATCTATGGCTTTAACTTAGTGGTCGTGGTCCACACCAACGTGTTGCTCGATACCATTCTCTCAGAGCGACCACACCCGAATGGACCAGCCTTCGTGGCTCGTCATCCCTCGGATCAAGAATGCCGACACCACACAATTTCAAGGATTTATTGCAGAGTAGCAATCACACACTTATTACATCGCTGTCCACAAGGGAACTTATTACAATAATATGGCTTAAGGCCATCTAATAATAACAGCGAAGGCTTGGAAGATAAGCGAGTCCATCAACTCCAACGGCATCATCGAGTATAGAACCACGACCTAACACCTTACTCGTCAGTTCTAAAAGTCTCGCAACGCCAAAGTTGCAGCCCGAAATGGGTCAAGACATGGAATATGCCGGCAATGTAACACATAAGAGCAATGAAGGAAATAAGCCTATACTACATGCATATATGGCTGGTGGTAAGGCTCTACGGTTACATTTGCATAAAGCTGATTTTTCCCTACAACAAAGGAATACTTTTATTTAACTATCATGGTGGTTGTTAAACATTGAGAATGGTTGACAGCATCCTCAATCCCAATTAAAAAAAAATACTCATCAAAATCCCAATAACTTTTATTTAGAAGTAACATGTTGAGATTCACATGATATTCAATTACCAGATACTCAAATTGTCCATAACCGGGGACACGGCTAATCATGATTAGTTTATACACTCAGAGGTTTATGACTTTTCCCCATTAAGACTCGATCGCCTCCGCTTGGTTCTCGTGACTACATGGTGTTTGAGAAACGGATGACCGAGACATAGTCTTCGTAAGCGCTTAGCACCTTACATGTGGGTAGACCGCACTCAACCTACATCCCCTACATCAGCTAGCCTACCCGTAAGAGTTCGCACAACTTAGTCAACTACGCCAGAGCCCATAATTGGCTTGTGGCTGCACACGAAAGTTTCCAGCTTGAATAATCTTATGATCCCTTAGAGCCCGGGTGGCGGTCCAAGAAATACAGTAAGTCCTGATGGAAACCAGTGCCTCAATCCACCCAGATGTGTGTTTAGGTTGCCACCTTAGATAAACCATTAATTAACAATCTCACATCTGTCATGGATATTCACTCACCCAATCCACGCCTACTAGCATAGCATGGCATAATAAGCAAACGAGAAGTAACTCCCAAGGTTTCATAAGTAAAATGGTAATAGGTACTACCTCAATCTACTTCCCAATCCCACAATTTAATTTGATACTAAACATGCAAGTGTTTAGGAATAGATCTAATGCATAAAACTGGGTATGAGAAGAGTATGATCAGTGTTACTTGCCTTGTTGATGATCCGCGAGACCTAGAGATTCAAGTAACAAGCGGCGACTCCGGTGATCTAACGCAGATAAACAACAAGCATACAATAAGTACTCATCTAATGCACAGGAAAACTCGAATAGAAGATCTAACCAGAAAGTTCAACTTAAGAACCTCAAGTTGCAAAAGATTCAATCAAAATAAACATCGAAAGTCGAAACTCGAGAGAGAACGACTTTGCTTAGCAATCTGAAATTAGGTCAAAATTTCACAGAGCAAAACTCGTGAAAGTAGGGTAGTTTGAACGGCGGTTTCATATTTAAACTCCAGCGCTTGAATCACCGATTCGATAAACGAAAGCAGAAATAAAACAGATTTGAAAATCGGATCTAAATCGAATCGTAAAAATAACGGATTAATTCCATTAAAAGAAAACGATTAACGGATTAAATAACGGACGCTCATATCAGAATCAATCCAACGAACACGTTTATTGAAACGAACGGTTCGGGTGAACGTCATAAATAAGAAACCAAAAAAATAAACCATCTAGGTTTTTTTTAAAAACCAATATCTTAAAACCGGATCGGTTTTTGGAGAAAACCGGATCGGGCGGGCGGGGCGGCTACCTCCGGTGGCTCGCGCCGGCGAGGTCCGCGGGGCCCGGCAAGGGTCCAAGGGGTCCGGAGGGGCGGAGAGGGCGGCGGGCTCGGGCATGACGGTGGGGAACATGGCGGCGGGGGCTCAAGCGGGCTCGCTTGGCTTGGGCGGCGGCTCGGGGTGAGGGAGAGGGGGGGGGCGGCGATTGATGGAGGGGGGGAGGCGGGCGCCTTGGGAGGGGGGCAGGCGGCTGCCTGAGCTGGTCTGGGCGGCGGGCGACGGGCGGCGACGGGACTCGCCAAGCGGGCGCGAGCGAGGGGAGAGGGAGGCGGGTCACTGGTCGGGTCCTGGCTGGTCGGGCCGGGCTGGGCCTTGGCCTGTGGGGGGCGCGTTTTTTTTTTTGAATTGAAATTTAAACCAAACTAATTAAAAAATACCAAATGAACTCCGATTTAAATAAAACAAATTTTCCCGACTCCTAAAATGAGTCTAACAAAATGAACTTTAAAAAAATGGCAAACATGCATAAATTTTAAATGCTCATTTTTGCCTAAGCAAAATAAATCTTCCAAAACCAAATTTTGATTTATTTATAATATCTTCATTTTCCTAAATGTTGGGAAAGTCATATTATTCCCTCTTAAAATTTTTATAGGAAAACTTTATGAAGATAATTTAAATAAACTAAATGATCCTATTTTCAAAATTTGGGAAATCCCAAATATGAAAATAATGAAACTTCCAACTTTCTCCGAGGGTCCTTGAGTTGCGTGAAATTTTCTAGGATCGAAAAATGCGAGAAAATATGATATGCATGATGACCTAATGTATAACATTCCAAATTGAAAATTTGGGATGTTACATCCTCACCACGCCCGCCCTTGCCACCTCGGATCTCGCTTCCCCTCCATCGGCACATATGGCCACGGCAACACAAAGGAACACTTGGCCATGGGTTCGCCCAAGCCTCGCACCTCCGTAACATCGGTTTCCTGTAAAGAAGAAGATCGGCGCGACATGTGGAGGTGACCACACCGCAACCGAAAAAGGTACTCCTCCTCCTTACTCGTGCAAATCTTACGCCTCGCTTGCACGGTATTCATCCTACGTAGACACTAGTTTACCGCTTTTCTTGATACTAGATGTCTCCTAGTAACTCGCGATGCACAAGGTTTCCTCATCATACTATTTCACCTTAGCTAGAGGTCCGTCGCCTCAATTTCAATTTCGCCGCTGATTCCCAATTATCTGAAGCATTCCTCGCATAACAGCGCTTAGTACGCCTATTACGCCGGGAAGCAACGCCTGGTGTTTATCTTAGGGCGCAGCGCCTAGAGCTACCGGGCGCCTCGATCCGGAGGTCGGCCGGGATTAAAGGGATGGCCCGGGCGCGCCAAGCACGGCGGTGGTGTGAGGTCATGGGAGGGCAGGCGGCGGAAGCGGTGGGTCTGGGCCGTGGTCGCCAAGGTTCGAGAAAGATCATCAACAAGGATCAAGGGAGGTAGACAAAGGCCATCCGTCTGCTCCTTATAGATCGGATGGTTCATTAAAAAATCGATCGACCTATTTATTTTCAATGATCGTTATCTTAGATATGACCACATGTGGTGGTGTGCCGGAGGAGTACCTGCATTTCGTGCTCATATATTACAAAATCATACGGTAGAATCTAATTTTGTTTGCCATGCAATGTTGTAGAGCTATCATATGTCTCATGTCATTTATTTTCAGCCACCGCTATTCTGCTACTTTTACAAAGGCACTAGTTCTCACACACTTCACCCTTACTCTCACTATTGTGTTTTTATGCAAGGGTATTTTGACTCACGCCATGAGAGAAGCCAAAAGAAAAGAGAGAAGTCGCCACAGCTTCAGATGCGGCTAGGCAAGACACGCTATAAAGGCTATAAAGGGTGCAAGTGTCGCAGATGGAGACGGTAAACGAGCTCGAGTTGATGACTCGCCGCAATGAACCACCATCCTGTGTGCTTGCTTTAACTTCACGGTGTCATATGTCGTTGCATGTTCCATATGGTGTCTAGCTTGTATTCGAAAGGTCAAGTCGGTAAGATAAGGAAAGATATTTTTTTACATGAACCACCATCCCGTGAGCACCGTAAGACAAATATAGTCGTAGCACCGGGCCGAGCCAAAGGACAAGCCCAACAAATATAGGCATCACCGAAGCCAACTAAAAAGCTGCGATGGTGGCGAAGCAGCCCGCCTCCCACCAGTGCTCGTGTCCTAGATGATCATGCTCACCACTCCAACCGGATGTCTAGCTTGTATTGCTTCCAATTTGGTTAAATTGCATCCGCTAGCTTACATTATACCTTTGAATATGACATGCCTTTCTATTTTTGGTACATACTAGTACATCCGTATTAACCATGTTCTTACATCAAACTAATGTTCTTTGTATCCTCATCAATCACTTATGACGAGGCAGGCAGCAAGGGGACTACCTCATTTAAAGAATGCAAGCCGCCTCCGACATGATTCTCAAGAAACAAATGCTAGATGAAGATAGTGAACGATAACTCAGTAGTTGATTACAGCATTTCTACACTAGCATCGCAGGTGCTTGCTCTAACTTGGCAGCGTGATATGTGGTTGCATGTTGCATATGGTGTCTAGATTGTAATTCTTCCAATCTGGTTAAACTGCATGTGCTAGTCTGCTTAGCTTATACATTATACCTGTTAATGTGACATGCCTTCCTGTATTTAGTACATAGTACAACTGTCTATTAAGCATGTCCTTACATAAAACTATTGTTTTTTTTGTATCCCGCATCAATCAACATGACGAGAGACCTTTAGTATATGCAGTGCGATATTAGTTGCATCTTTCATATGATTTATAGCATGCGCTTCTTCTAATTTGTTGAAATTCCATTTATGATGGGACGCTTTTAACTTGGTAGAGTCATATTGGTTGCATCTTTCATGTGGTGTCTAGCTTGCATTGCTTCTTATTTGCTGGAATGGTTTCGCTTAGTTTACACAAACAATTGTGAACATGTCATGTCAGTCCTGTTTTTCGTATATTCCATCCTGGTATCATGTGTTTGCCTTTGCATCAAAGTTGTGATTGTCAAGATTATGCATGAATGAGTTCTAAGAGAGAATTTTATTGCTTTTTCTTGTCGGTTTTACTTGACAATTCAAAATCAATAAAGCGGAAGGAAGTTAGCAAGGCAGCGGATAAAGGTGCTCCTTCCGAACGGAGGGCCTCTACGCTTCTACCTCCACACCCCCAAGATGATTTCCAAGACAACACATGCATAGACACTCAACAAAGCTGTGTTTATGATGAGCACGCCTCCCTAGTGCAAAGATCACCGTGCTCCTCTAACTTGGCACCGTATATGTGGTTGCATGTTATGTGTGATGTCTAGCTTGTATTGCTTCTAATTTTGTTGAATTCCATCTGCTTACTTTACACATTATACTTGAATAAGACATGTGTTCCTGTTTCTAGAACATACAATATATGTCTATCACACCATGTTCTTACATCAAATTACTACTGTTTTGTAACCTGCAACAATCACTTATCATAAGACACGTTTGACTTCGGAGTGTGATATAGGTTACATCTCACATTCTTTTCTAGCTTGTACTACTAATTTGTTGAAATGGCACTTATGACGCAGGCAGTTTTAACTTGGTAGAGTGATATTCGCTGCATCTTTCATATGGTGTCTAGCTTTCATTGCTTCTAATTTGTTGAAATGCCTTCTCCTTAGTTTACATCATAAGTCGTGAATATGCAATGCCGTGGATATGCAATGGCACTAATGACGAGAGACCTCTAACATGGTAGTGTGATGTTGTTTGCATCTTGCATATGATTTATTCTTGTACTGCTTCATATTTGTTTAAACGCCATTTATGATGAGACACTGTTAACTTGGCAGAGCGATATTTGTAGCATCTTTCATATGGTGTCTACCTTCCATTGCATTGCTTCTAATTTGGTGAAATGTCTTCTTCTTAGTTTACACATCATAGTTCTGGTTATCTCTTCCGTCCTGTTTTTCATACATATTACATCCTCCTATCATGTGGTTGTCTAACATCAAAGTTCATTCATCTCAGATCACGCATCAATTTGTTCTCAAGAACTAAATTGTTATTCGCTTTTCTTGTCGGCTTGACTTAACATGGCATGAGAAAGAGGAAGAAACACGAATGGAAGGAAATGAGAAGCGATGAATCTCGCAGACTCTACTGGTAATCGATGGTGCAATAGAAGGTCAAAGTCCAAATGGAAAATTCTACATACACGCATCCCATGCTACACGAGCTGCAAAAAGCCAAACAGAAACAAATAGATGCCACCAAACAAGGCAGAGACAACCCTAGTTCTTGCAACACCTACCACAAGATTACCAACTGTGCACGACTTACTCTATCAAGGCCAACCGAGCTAGCAGCACATTCCCAAGCTCCCTTGCCACCGACACTACTTCCCAAGCACTCTTGACACAAGACGAGTTGGCAATATCAGATGAACCTTGTGAGCTTCAACAACAAGAAGTAGTTGTTGAGTCAAGTTACGCTTGCATGCTTCTTTATATGTAGTCTCACAGCTTGATGTACACTAACACTTCCTATGTTTGTTGTTGACTAGCACCTAGGCGCAAGAGGAAACAAACATCGTGGATAATGCTCGATAGGTTAACTAAATCTAGAGGAGGAAGAATGGAGATCCGCTTTGAGGCAGGTTTAAAAGGCCACGTGATGCTGCTGAGTCACCAAGTTAGTATCAGAGGCAGCGTTGCCATTAGGTGTCATGTACGATCCTCCCAACATGGATTCAAGACAGAATGACAAAGACGAAACCCGCTCAACACCTTCCTCACCATTTATCTGTAAGTATGGTTATGTATGGAAACTAGTAATATCATCTTGCTCGCCTCATACTTTCTAGGTTGTCGATAATGAGACTCCCATAATTTTCAATGATGAGGTTCGTTGATAGCCAAGATGATGCAACTGCATGCTTGCACCCATGTTTTCAAGTCTGCTCATGACAAGATCGGTATAACTTGAGGAAAACTCACTTTGAAGGCAAGGCTAATAAAGGAACTTTCCCAAACATCTCCAATCGGAAAATATATCGGATGAAGACCGAGGGGCCTTGTTAAACACCGGTCCGATCCAAGTATCGTGTACATTATATATATGTGATCAGATCACATGTTGAAGTCCTATTTACGCATGTGCCACACAAATCTATCTTCTTGTAGGTGAACTGCTCAAAGAACAAGGCCAACCGTATTTAAAGTGAAATTCCAACATACGCATGTGATCTCGTAGCTATATTGCACAATCGCGAGGCTCTTGTAATTAGTCAGTTGTTTCACTCTTTTCACTGTACTATATTATCGATCTATATTGACTTGTTCAAATGCAGAGGAAAGCCCAAGGACCAAAAGTGCCCGACCAAATGCTATGGAAATCTTCAAGGACCGCTCACACCAAGAAGAAGAAGGGCATGACTACACCAGCCAAAACCGCTGCTTGTAAGTCCTTAATCCTCATGCCTTTTAACTACTACTTACTCGACTTGTGCCTTGAACTGCATGGTTTGCAGCCAATGTCTATTACTCTTTTCAATTTTATACACAATTTTCTTAGCGTATGATTGCACTTACAAGGTTTAAAAGAGAGGAGTGATGTTCCTTTGATCTTGACCGCGTACGGACTTGCCCAACAATGTTACAATTGCCTGCTTGTCTGTTTCTCGCTTGTTTTGTGATATGAATGATGTCATACTATGCTTACCATATTATAAACTTCGCCTCTTTATCCTTAGCCCTCAATACAATGTGAAGAAATAGACAATACATTAGCGATGGTACATGGTCATATGTTTGGAACCTGGTTTTATTATGTACTTTGCAATAAAATACAACTAATATTTTACATGGTTCACCGTAATAAGTTGTGTATATAGACCAAAGCTATTTTGTTTGGTTTTGCTGCCTCCTTAATATCTTCTCGCTCGTACTACTAATGTAAAACCTCAACTTTTCAATGAAGCTATGGAAAAATGTGGAACCGCCACCTTCAAGGTGGCGAGGCAACTATAACCGCAATGTCTTCTGTCGCAAAGGTCAAGACTGCCCACTAACAAAGGCTAAAAGCACGCCCTCAGAATACTGGGTTGGTTGTTAAGGCAATATCGCCAAACTGCCTCATGATCAAGATATGCAAGCTCAAAGCAATGTTGTATCCGCGCCCATACACAAGTCCATTCCCTAATGTAGACCCTTTTAGAAACAAGGAGAAACATTGTCAATGTCACAAGATATGCATGGTTTTGAAACCACACTATCGACATTTGCTATGTTGTTCAGAGCCTAGGGGAATGAAGGCGAGGGTTATGGTGCTCCATCGACAATACAACATGAAAACGTAATACCAAAGTCAAATAAACCGAAGCTTCAACTTCGTGTGGTGCATTTATCCGCTAGACTGTTAAGTTTTATGCCAACCTTCCTTTTGTTATGTAGTTGTAATTTGTTTTGGTGCGATACAAAATTTATTTCAACGTGCAGCCACCGTCAAGAAAACAGAAGCCATTTTTGTATAGTGTAGGTGTTCCTATATTTGCACCGGTATGCATTTTGATGCCGAGTGGATGTAATCTGGGTAATCGCCTTTAATAGCCTAGCATTAGTTTCACCTTATTTATTTCCTAGTCTTCTTTTTTCCCTGGTTTGCTAGTGGTCAGAATTACCATAATTATATACGGGCCGAGGATCCATGGGTTCCTACGGGCCGCCGATAAATGGGCCCAGAATCGCGGGCCTCGGGCCGCTTGACAAATGGGTTCACATGGGCCGTGAATCGGACGTAATTGGTATCGGCCCAAAGACGGTAACAGTCATTAACAGCCCGTAGGGACAGCAAAGGCTTAATTTTTCAAGGCATAACGGGTCGTTAATGGGCCGTAATATAGGACGGGCTGGAAATCACAAGAACGGTTAACGGGCCGTAAACGGGTCGATTTTTTCGCATACGGGCCAAATTTGGCCCATTAGGGTAACATGCCAAGAATGTAGCGACCACCCAAAATCGGTCAAGTCTCCGTGTTCGTATCATCCCAAGATCATGCCGGTACTCACAAGACATTGATGAAATAATCAAAGTTCAATCACACCGAATTTATTACACGCCTCATATCGTAGTCTTTATTACAATAGAATAAATTCGGCCAAGGCCAACTCATGAGAAATAAACAAGTAAAGTCGGAAGCCAGAAGAATAGCGAGTCCATCCGACTCAAAGGGCAATCGCCAAGCGCGGAGCGAGCCTCACTCCTCGATCGAATACCTTCCGCAACATAAGACGCTAGTAGCCGTAGGTCAAAGATTTTGAATATGCCGCAAGTCATGAAGAGAGAATACAATAATAAAATTACTAACACTATATGCAATTTGGCTGTGGGGCTCTAAGTTTCATCATTTTGCTAAAAGCCAATCTTTCCCTACTACAAAGGGTCTTGCTTGCAAATACTACAAAATTGTTGATAATTATTGAGATGGTTCCACCAACCAATGTCTCATTCCCAAATTATTAAGTCATAACCCCTCAATTAATTTATAAATTTTAGTGTTGAGATTTTCACTTCCAAGTTCCAGAGGCTCAAATTGTCCGTAACCGGGACACGGCTAATCGATTAGATCTTTTCTCTGCAGAGGTTTGCGACTTTACTCGCAAGAATCGCTCCTCCTTTAAGTCTTCGACTTCATGGTGTTTGAAGACGGATGAACGTAAACAGGGTCTTCCGCGAAGAGTTCTTCCGCCACCGCCGTACCCATCCAATCCTACCGCTCTTCTACATCTCGAAAGTACCGTCCGCCGTAGTCACAACTAGGGTTGACCAAGCCGAGCTCCATAATGGCTTGCGGCTGCATGTAAGCTCCGTCAATGGGGCATCCATCCGCCTCTTCGTGGCTGGGTGAAGCTCCGCAAGATGTCATGGCACTTCCATGCATCCCGCCAACCACCGGGTTCTCCAGGTGCCCACAACCGTCCCTCCACCCAAGAGTGAATTCAAGTCCATCTTGAGCATTGAAGTTCATGGGTTGTCATCATCTTGACTCTCACATCTCCCTTATGAATTCACTCAACCAACCCCGCCTCACGAGCATAGCAAAAGTAAACTACTTCTCCCCGGTCATGGTAACAAGGGGATTGGTTCATCCTACCTCATGATACTACTCAAGAACATAACTTCAAAATTTCACCCATACTGTGATGCATGGTGGGGAGGTATAATTCTAATGCAATAAAATCATAGGTATTGTAAAGAAACATGATCAATGACTCTGCCTCCTTGTCGACGATCTTCGTAAGCTAGGGACTCGTGGTAGCAAGCTTCGTGACCTGAAATTCTACCGAGGCAAACAACAACCATAATAAGCATACAACATATGATCACTTAACATCATAGCATGCTAACATAACACAAAGCAAACAAACGAATCAAAACCCAAAGAAAACTCAAGAAATCCAACTCAAAGTTTTCCTACTTCAAGCAACAACTAAAAATAGTTTTACATAACAAAATTTTTCTTAACATGAACCTAAGCATGGTTTTATGCTACCTAATGTAAAAGAAATCATCAAGCAACTAGGAGCAAAAGAATCACCTTAAAACTATTATAAAACTCCTATTAGGCCTAAAGCAAATTCTAGTAAGAAGAATAAAATAAAAGTTTTATTTATTATAAATAAAAGTTCATGCTCTAAAGTTACAGAAACTAATCAAGAATAAACTATCTCTCATGAAAAATAAACTTATTTGCTAAGTAAAACAATAGGAAAAACAGTAGCTAGTTAATTAATTAAGAATAACATGATTCTGGTTAAAACTATTTTTTTATTAATCCTAAATGCCCAAATAAATTGTTGTTAGGCAATGTCAAAACAAAGTTGTGACAAAAGAATCATTAAAAATAATATTCCTAACTCATTTTATAGCAGAATTACTATTCTGTCTAAATCTAAAATAAAGCAATTTTAAATAATTTTAATATGGCTAATTATATTTTCTACAGAAACTATAAGAAAGTTGCAAACTAACAAAAAAGAATCACTTAAAATATTAAGTAGATTAAAAGATATGAATTTTTCAAATCTGAAACTATTCTGCTAAAACAGAAAACGAAAAATAAAGAAAAACGGCTAATGAGCCTATATAACGCTTCGGGCGAATATAACCAACCACGCCCTAGTATTTAAACCGAGTCAGGCCGTTCTAACTAAACCCTAACTAAACCGATCTGAACCGGTTCACTAAAAACTAACCTCCATAAAACCATACTTCTTCTGGGGATCTAATCTAAGCTGCCATGTTTAGATCTAACCAGCGACGGGCCTCTAAGATTTCTGATCAAAGGTCGACGCATGTACAAGGCTGCTCGGCGGTAGTGCTCCTACGATTCTGTGGTCGGGGGGCCAAGGAACGGGTCGAGGGGGGTATATAGGGAGGGGGCGACTTGGAGAAGGGCGATCATGAGGAGATCATGATGATCCCGGATCCCGCGATCCCGGCTGGCGGGCGGGCGGTGTGGCGCGAGGGGGAAGAAGGGTGGGGGTCCACCTGCCAGCAGAAAAGCGGTGAGGCATGCGTTGCTCGGGCGATCGAACTGCAAGGGAGTCGGCCAAGGTGGGTAATGGCTTGGCGGCGCGGCCTGGCCCAAGGCCGACTGGGCCTGGTCACATGGCGCTGGTTGCTTCTCTACTGGCTAAAGTATTCGGGTCGGGCACCGAGGGTTTTTCTTTTTCCATTTTTTTTGAATAAATAGAGAGGGATAAAAATATATAAATATAAATATTTTATATATAGATATATATATATATATATATATATATATATATATATATATATATATATATATATCAAAATGATCGTGGAATATCCCCTATAATTTGAACATTTTCCAGGGCAAAATCCAAACTTTATAAAAATTCATTTTTCAAAAATTCCAAATAAAACTCAAATTTGAATTCAAACTTTTGGTAATGTTTTTCCTCTCTGATATTTTTGGAGTGTCATGTTTACTCTTCTCATACTTTTCTCAAGTGTTTATCAGCATAGTTTTTTTGAAATAATTTCATCGCCAAAATTTGAATTCAAATTCCAACAACTTCAAAACTTCAAAGTTCAAATGCCACTCAAATTCAAACAGAATGCATAGATGCTTAGCTATAATTGTAAAACATTCCAAATAGGAAATTTGGGATGTTACAAGTAACTCACACTTCTTGCCATATAAATAATTTGGCCCATTAGGGAACAGCTAGTAATGGGTCGACTTCTACTATGGGCCAAATTCTGCCCATTAGGGAACAGCAGAACGGGCGGAAGTAATCGAGAATGTAAAAAGGAGCCTCAAGAACGTATGGGCATTAATAGGTCGTAAAGCTGACACGGTCGAAACGCCCATGTAAATCACGGGCCGTTAACGGGTATAAAGAAAATTACCGCTCATTATGGGCTAGAGTCACCGTGGGTCTGTAAAGGTCGAAGATACGAAGGCTTCATATGGGCCGAAGACGCCGTGGGCTATAGCATGGGGCCAAAAGTGAAATGGGTCAAATATATTTGACAGCCCACATGACGTTGTTGGCCGATTTTTAGGGCCTAACGGCCGTGGAGTTAACCTGCAGTAAAATGGGCTATTTGCGAAGAGACCGTTAATAAGTGTTTTTCATGGGCCAGCTCGCTAACTTTGACCAAGTCAAACGGGCCGGGTTTGTAAGCTAAATGGGCCGGCAGGATAATGTGGCACGGTTTATTACATCATAGGCGCCTTATCTCACCCACTCACGAAAGCCGACGATTGTTTCATCCTACCAATAAGAATTTTACACGTGGAAATTTCCCATTGGTCGGGGTCGTTAATTCAAGTTATCGGATCCAAAACCCGACCCATAGCTTAACGGGCGTTCCGCTATTGCGGATGCCACATGTCGGTTCCCCTGACGAAGCACTTCGCGGACGCTGCTGATTTATCATTATGGAAGTGGACACTTCCATGATGATAATTTTGGTAATGTCATGGAACACTTTCACGACAAAGG
>JAHIAM010006381.1:0-39970 GCA_021605205.1 Aegilops longissima | reverse complement strand
AAAATATTGTTTTTTAGCGGGTTAAGAGTTCCGATTTTCAATGGCACGTTATAAGTAGTAAGTAGTTTTAGAACGATTGGTATGGAGCGAAAATGGAATTCATAGTAATACGCACCTCCTTGGCGATGGTTGTATGGGTTTATGTTAGCAGATGTTGAACCCGTAGTTCTAGGGCAAATAGTATGGTTTAGATTTAGATGTCGGATTTCAAAGAATCGAAGGGGAAACCCTTCTTTGATTAAAAAACTACTACCTCCATTCTGTTTACTAGTCCCCATCGTATTTTGGGTCAAAGTTTGTCCATGAATTTTACTTGTAAAATGTGAATGGAAAACAGATTTTGTTATACCCATACAAAAAGGATCGAGGGAGTGATTGCTCGACACGGACGCGACCTCTCATAGCGCAGGCATTGAATCGACGCCACGCCAAGAGGGTCGTGACTCATCGCAGTTCCTGGCCTGAGCACGCCTCGCCAAGGCAACCAGCTTAAGTCTGCCCCGCCGCCTTCATTGAATCTGCAGTGCTGGCAACACGCCCTTCCGCCAGCCAAATGCCAGGCATTTTAGAACAGAAAACATGACTAAAATATACTCATGGTCTTGACTTGTTGTCCTCCCACCGTAGCGTGAACTAGTAGAGGTTTTTCTTTATTTATAACTCTCTCACTTTTTTGGCTTTGAAGTGAATCATGGTTGTGGACATTATGTATGAATGTGCAGATATCTATGAACATGAGTTTGATGTGGAAGTTGAACTTGGAATGTCGGGCTTATGCGTGAACTATACCATGTCCAATGCTTCGTCTGTTATTGTTTGAAAGTAATTGTTGTTATTACATGACCCAAAAACATTTTGTGCCACATCAGAGATGCACGTACATCACAACAGCATGCTGACTAGATAAACATTTGAACCTAGCTATTATGAAGGAAATTTTGTATTGACAACAGTTTTATATAGCAGAGACGCCTAGCCTGCTCTCGCCTCCTGCTAGCTTATTTCTGGCTTCTTCCATCTCTTCTTTGGCTTGGGTGAAGAGAGCATCTGATTGCTCTTTTCGCTTCTTCAGGAACTCAGCTACATTCTCAAGGGCTGCTGCATGCTTTCTTTCAGCCTTTACTAATGCCACGAGGACACGAACAGCCGATTTACTCCACCGGCTTGTGTGTAATCCAGCATCATCTCGAATTTGCACCTTGTGTCTAATCCAAAGATCATTAGGAACTGCACCTGTGTGTAATCCAGCCTCATTTTGGAAACATGATCTCGAGGTTGACCATATTTCCTCCTCGCAGAACTGCATCCCGACATGAAGTTACTTTTTTAGATCAATACTTAGAGAAACCTAGATCCATTTAGTAGAAGCCGATAAATGTAACTCGGAGAAGTGAATTCAAAAGGAAAATAAATATAAAACAGACTACAAGGTGAGAACACCCACTTCCTACATCAAGTTAAAACGAAAGCATTAGGACGATTAAGACTCTTCTTATTACACATTGAAGAACACCACGCTTAAGAGAAACAGAAACTACAACATATACACATCAAGAACACGAGGCTAAACGAAAGTAATTGAAAGGGTGTTACTTACCAAAGCTCGCTTTACAGATTCGTGCAGCTCCTCTTTAACTTGCCACGCCCTTGAAGATGTCCCGAATATCCCGTGGTTTGGTCTTCATTGCTCCTCTCGCATGTTCACACTGTGGTTTTAAAATCTCAACATGGCAAGAAAAATACTACTAGTAATACTCACAAGATCTTGTGGGCAACATTAAAGCACTCATCTCGCCATGTTAGAGCATCTCCAATAGAATCGCGATGCGCGACGCTCAAAAAAGCGCCATAAAGGTTGAGATCGAGAAGTAGATACTAGAGAGTAGAGGATAGTTCTTAGCATAGATAGATAAAAAGATAATTCAACTACTCTCGTCGTCCGACCTCCTCGGTGATGTCCTCCTCCGACGCCCCGATTGTAGGCGTGAAGATACCGATCGCCGCCGGATTCCAAGGGCGACGCTGCTCCTAGCCTCATGTTGAATTGAGCGTCCGCTTTTGCCCACGCTTGTCCTCACGATAGGCGGCTCGCTTCCTCCTCTTATCCCTCTCCGCCTCCTTTGCACGTGAGAACTCGCGCCGCTGATGATGTCCTGCGGAAGTGTTACGCCACAGCGCCATGGCTTCCTTGTCCATCTTGGCGATGCCGAGACGGTGCTCCCGCCCGTTGTCGCGACGATCCTCGCCGGTGCTAAGCCGCGTAGGCGCTGAGCTCTCGCGCCAGCCCCCGCCGGCATGTTGGGGAAGTTCAATGTTCTATGAGGCCACCGAGGCGCCACGCCGCTGTCAGACGACGCGGGCGGCCTCGCTTATGTGTCGAATTGCGGAGGCCGAGGCGCATCCCGCTGAACCGATCTCGGCGGAGAAGCCAAGGCGCCGCATGACGCCATGTATATCCCTAAGTTTCCATGCGACGCGGCGGCATGGCGAGGCGCGGCGAGGCTAAAAAAGAGCGGGAGAGAGCGGTGAGGCATGAGCGTGGCAAGGCACAGAGCGTGGAGGGCGTTGATTTTATAGCGGCGCTGACAAGGCTACAAAACTAGCGCACTCGCCGCTTTCAGCATCGATCCTTTCCCGACGCCTCTGCTATCTCTACTTTCTTCTATGGTTATATTTATTTTATATTTAATATTTAATATTTATCTCTACTTTTTATCTCTTACTTTTTTTTCTTGTAATATAGGTCATCCGATTTATATCTCATGATAGGAAGGAAACAAATGGGAATTTTGCAGAAAGATACCCATACCCTCTCCAGATTTGCAAATAAGGCCTTCCTCGCTCATCCTTTTCTCCCACAAGATAAACTACTCATACAAATGCATCTTGATGCGCAAACACATGGGCATCTTGCTACTCTAGAAACCTTTCCATCATTTGCCACACTACAAAGTTGCGTATGAAAACCTACCCAAGCACAGCGATGCAGAGTGACGCACAATTACGGGCTGATATTCTGTTGGACAATGGAGGCTATAACCAATTACTTTATGGGAACAATAACACCTGTGAAAATTGAAGGGTAGGTAACAAAATTGTAATCGCATGTACCGCTAAGTGATTCAATACACATTACCAATCGAGGAGGAGAACGATGGTCGCGGGCGCCTCTGTGAGTCATGGTCGGCAACGGAGTCGCTTCATTGTCCACAACGGTGGTACTTCGCTTACGCCGGCTTCCGGAAGCAGATCCGAGACCGTGGAAGACGATGCCGGGAAGAGGCTCCGCTTCACGAAGACGACGTGGACTGCCCAAAGGCGCGCACGAGGTCGCCGATGAGGCAGATGAGTTATGTGGACGAAAAGCGCCGCATGTAAAGGGAGGAGCACGAAGGCTGCATGTGCCGTGGAGAAGTCTATTTTGCGGTGGGGATAGAAAATGGGGAGTATTCAGGTGTACTACTCTAGGTGCCGGGTGGTGGCTGGGTAGGGTGAACTCGGTTACGAAAACAGCCCCTACCAAGCATCGTCCGTAGGCCTGTTTGAGGCTATGATGGTAACTTCCCACGCTCAATCAGGGTCGGAGATTTTCCCACGACCTCAAAATTTTGTGACACCGACTCCCCGTGTGGCGGTTGAGTGATTCGCCAAGCAACTAGCTAGTAGTAGTAGTAAACTCTGCATATTAGGTTTGATCAAGTCAAACTTCCTAAAGTTTGACTAAGTTTATATAAAATATAAATATTTACATACAAATATTTATGATGTGAAGTACATTCAATAATGAATCTAATGGTATTTATTTGTTATTGTATATGTTAATATTTTTGATAGGAAAACTTTGTTTTGCTAATTTAGTTTTTGCCAACTTTGCTTATGCCACTCTAGAATTTGATATCTCACTTTTGCCACTGTTAGCTTTTGATAATACATCACAAATGCCATTCGAGCAAAATGATGATTTTTTATTTCACTTTTGCTACTTTTAGCATTTGACATGTATCACAATTGCCACTTGGTAATTTTGTTTTTGCCACTAAGGCAAAAGTGATATATTGTCAAAAGCTTAAGAGTGGCAAAAGTGAAATGTCAAATTTAGAGTGGTATAAGCAAAGTGGGTAAAACTAGAGTGGCAAAAACAAAGTTTTCCTTTTTGTTATAAGCTTTCGAGAGTTTACAAAACTTGACTTTGACCAATGCTAATACGTGACTTAAATAAAACAGAGGGAGTACATTTGTTTTCTTAGTTTGTAGTGAACTAATCATTTGTTGAAATTGTGAAATAAATATATTATGCTATTGACTTCAATGTAATGGTCTATACAATTCAATAGTTACAATCATTGTCAAACCCAAGATGTATACAAGGTCTATAGTACTTCACAACATGCTCAAACTCACATAATCCCAAATAAATGAGAATCTAAATGCATTTCATAGTTATTACTTTGTAGGATGCAACAAAACAACCAAAACTCTATATCAACCATTATAGAAGTGACATTTTGACATATCCCATTGTGTGAATGAAACATGCAGAGAGCTTTTGAAGATGGAGCAGATAGGGCGGAAAGATTGTATGTATGTGGACTAGAGAGTAGGAGACAAACCTAACGAGAGAGAGAGAGAGAGAGAGAGAGAGAGAGAGAGAGAGAGAGAGAGAGAGAGAGAGAAAGAGAGAGGAAGAAGTTAGGTCTGTGGAGAAAGATGGAGACATGTATTATACGTGAGATGCGTGCATCTGGATTCTGATACGTGGAAGGAGAAGAGACAACATGTTTGATGAGAGAGCTGGAAAACATGGACGAGAGGGAAGGATCTCATGGGTTGAGGGATTGACAATTTTAAAGGGGAGAGAGGGATTAGTAATTTTGCAAGAGAGAGAGAAAGGGTGGGGAGGAGTCACCAGCTGTCAGCCACATCACCCTCGCTTCCAAATGACCCCGCATTCTCTAGCGCGTGTGGTCGCTGCCTTTGATCTGCATGTTGGGGTGCAAAGAAGCACAAGCAGAGTGGTCGCCAGATAACCTTGGATGGGGATGAATTGTGTGCTCGGGGAGGTGCGTGTGTGTTGTGCTACGTGTGTGTGTGTGTGTGTAAAGACGTACAAGTGCTGTGTGTTTGTCGATATTGAGCGAAAACAAACCTAAGGAGAGAAATGGGTATTCACGAAGAGATTGTGCGAGCCTTTGAGGTGGGGTGGGCCCGAGTGAGGGTGTCAAATGTGCGATTGATGCATGTGTAGCATGCGATCGCGTGCAAGGATGGACTTAATCGAGAGAGATGGTTGTTGTGTTACTTGATGCTCTCTCTCTCTCTCTCTCACACACACACACACACACACACACAAGTAAACTAGAAGACCGCTCTCTCATGTATACACAACGATCGGCATCTGCCTATGTCTCACTCATGCATGATCATTTGCACATTCACACCTCTCTATGTATGTATCACACGTAACACCATCTCCACATTGCCCTTCCGCCACACACACATATGGACACATACACACGCTTCTCTCTCACCACACACACAAAATAAGTATTAAAAAACTAGGCGCACTTAAAACGCCCAAATCCAAATAAACACAAACTGGAGCTAAATTCATATATATGGAAATATTGCAGCCAAGAACTTTCCCAGAAAAAAACTTGAGTAATATTGAGGATTGTTTTCACACCCACAAAAGGTTTGGTGGATGTCCTTCAAGCGACACGATGACGCACTGCTCGATCGATCACATGTCAGCGGTTCACGCGCTTGCACATGATTCCATATCGTGGCTGTGGTACTAACTTAATTTTTTAATAAAAGCGCTGCCTAAGTCTAATGTTTACATGTACTAGTACGATTTTCTTTTACGGGTTTGTTATTTCACATCTAGATGTGAAATATTATCTCACATCTAACTCACTCACCCTTGATTTTTTTAAAGTCTTCCACCACTCACCCATGATTTTTTAAAGTCTCCCATGGATTTTAAGGGTGAGGGAGTTAGATGAGATAATATCTCACATCTAGATGTGACATAGGCAGACCCTTTCTTTAAGTTTGACCAACCTTATATAAAACTAAAGTAAGCTCCCATACGCACTCATCAATATGCCGCCGCTTATGCGCAGATGCCGGGCGCTTGCCCGCCAACAATTTCTCGCCCATCACCGCCATGTCGCCACCGTCCCTCGTGCCATGAAGTTCAAGGCTCGCCACGCTGCCTGTAGTCCCTCGCCATGCCGCTTACTACCAAGCACGCGAGCAACTGGTGGAGCCGCATCTATGCACGCAGCGCACGAAGAGGAGGACGAAGCGCTGCCCAAAGACGCCGGCAGGAGGAACTAGCGTGTCATTGTCATCTCCGCCCGCCGGAGGAGGCGCGATGGTGGCTGTCGCAAGCGAAGCCGGTCGCACATACGAGCCCGCAAACCGGTGCGGATGCGAATCTACCTTCGAGACCTTGAATGCCACGTGGATCCTGCAATCAAGGACCAATTTGGGTCACCGACTCATGTGAGCCATTTGATGCAACATGGATGGCTAGAAGGGCTTCTTCCACCTCTTCGCCGCCTTCTTCCTTTGCTCCATCGAACCTCTTTCACAAATCGATCGACCCAAATTATACTACTAGTACGAACATATTAAGTACAGAGAACACGAAGATACGAAAAGAGTACCAACTGCAAGAAGAACAGAGTAAGACATAGTACTAGTACTACTCACGCACTAAAGAGTTCAAATAATGAGAAAGAACATAAACATAGTTCAGGGCTCAAAGACAACACACCCGCCGGTGTCAAACCGCGGATCTCGGTAGGGGGTCCCAACTGTGCATGCCTAGGCGGATGGTAACAGGAGACAAGGGACACGATGTTTTACCTGTGTTCGGGCCTCTCGATGGAGGTAAAACCTACCTCGCTTGATTAATATTGATGATATGGGTAGTACAAGAGTAGATCTACCACGAGATCGAGAGGCTAAACCTGAAGCTACCCTATGGTATAATTGTTGTTCGCCCCACGGATTAAAACCTCCGGTTTATATAGACACCGAGAGGGCTAGGTTACATAGAGTCGGTTACAATGGGAGGAGATCTACATATCTCAGACGCCAAGCTTACCTTCCACGCCAAGGAAAGTCCCATCCGGACACGGACTAAGTCTTCAATCTTGTATCTTCATAGTCCAGAGTCCGCTAAAGGTTATAGTCCGCTATCCGACACCCCTAATCCAGACTCCTCAAGAGCCCCTGAACCAGGCTTCAATGACGACGAGTCCGCGCGCAGATTGTCTTCGCATTGCAAGGTGGGTTCCTCCTCCATACTTCATAGAAGATTTTGAACACAAGGATAAGGTCCAGCTCGCAAAACAAGTTCCACATACCACCGTAGAGAGAATAATATTTGCACAAATCTAATCACGACGATTCCGTAGCATGACATCACACCACAACCAAGTCTTTATTCAATCGCTTTACCGTCCCACCTCGAGGCGGTTTCCTTGGCACGCCTTGTCAAGTAGAGATCGTGTCCCTTATTCCGGATTCTCATCAATACGGGCGTAGTAACCCAATCGTGCCTGCTGGTATGTCTCCTCAATCGGCGAGTCCCAAACGGTCACGGGAGGGCTCTTGGTATTCAACCTCTTTATAAAGAGACCAAGGCACTACTCCTTTCTTTCAATCTCAATCGAATCCGCTCTCTCGCCGATTTCCAACACCCAAAGCTCCAGATTCAGCGCTTCGACCTTCGATGATGTCCGCCCGACCTTCAAGGTCGGTGGATGCCTTCCTCCGCTACGGAAGAAGACATGCTAAAGCTAAGAGATGCTGTATCTAACCGAGAAATCCAGATAGGCTGCCTGCTCAAGGAAGGTTATTCCAATCCCAAGCATGGCGAGAGCGTGGTGTTCGCCTCATTTCCTTCGGGGCTAGGCTTCCCGACGGACCCCTTCGTGAGGGGGCTCCTGTTTTATTATGGGCTGGAATTTCACGACTTGGCCCGAGTCCATCCTCCACATCTCATCATTCATTGTCGCGTTTTCCTCCCAGACACTCCTCACTGGATTGTGGCTTAAGACCTTCAAAGTAGAGCCAAGATGATCGAGGGGCAGCACGTGGAGTGCGGAGGTGCTGTTATAAGCAAGAATGCCGACGCCCATGGCCCGAGGGCTCTTTTCAAGAGGAGTTCAGCTTATGGCAATGAGAGTGGTTTTATATCACAGCTCCTGTGGGCACCAAGTGGGTGGCACCACCTTCCTTTCGCTCGGGTCCCCACCACAGCTAGCGCCATGGGTCAATAAAGAGTTTAACTGGGGCCGCCCAAGGACGTGCCTTGTTGCAGGGCCGCATTCGAGATCTCCTAGAAAGAGACATCAATCTGGTCGAGTGACGCAGGTCATGTTGATTCGCCGCACCCTGCCCCGCAAACGCCACCCCTCCGCCTCGTGGAGTTTAGTCCGAGGGACCACGAGCCTCCAACATTTTACGGGCGCGACGCCCATGGAGATGTACAAATTGTTCTTCGATCACAAGCAATGTGTCCGGACTCACCGAGGACGAGGTCTGAGCTGCAATCGCCTTGATACTCAAGTAAGTAGCCTCAGACTCGACACGCTATCCGTGATATTTATCATGAAATTGCCCTTAAAAGAGCTGTCCCTTAAACATGAGTGGATAGCAAGCAAAGCTAATCAGGTGTCCGCCCCCGTCCCCGAGACCACGCCGGATCCCTGTTAACCAGGATGTTGGAGGTTGCGCCTTTGGAAGAAGGCAAGGGGGAACAAGGAGCTACCGCCCCCCAAAGGAGGCTTGTCAGAAAGGAGGAATCGAGAATTCTCTATCCATCGGAAGAAGAGGACCGCCTCAAGACCCGTGAGACCATGATCTCAAAGCGGGGAAGAAATCTTCACCGAGGGTCCTCGCGGGGATGCCTCAGCCAGACCTGCGGCCCCAAAGGGATCAGCCTCCACCGAGCCGTAAGTAGAGAGGGGAGTTTTAAAATGAGAGACATCCTGTTCTGCTTATGAGGAAGATAACCGAAATTTTACTCAGTAGTTCGGATCTCAGCCCTTCTCAGCAGAGCTCATCTTCCGGGATCTTCGCTCGAGATGATGTAGAGCGGAACGCCTCGCCGCATCATTTATGAGGCGGGCACCCCGAGGTGTCGCCACGCAGGGTTTCTCCCAACCGCAGGCCGGAAGGCAGTCAGATGGCCCCCAAAGCTCTCCATGTCCGCCTTGGAAAAAGGCCATCGACGAGTCCGCACCGTCCGGCACGGTCGGAGGAGCCAAGGATCTGCTGGCGAAAGTGTCTATCTCGTAAGAACACCGTATGCTGATGGGTATGGTGATTGAAAGGATTTCATCCGCGGAGAGCGGGTTGTACGAGGCCGTCAGAGTTTACCGATAGGTTTTGAGATACGCGAATGATGTACCTTTTGACAGCTTCGCATATATAAGATGCGCCTGTAGATAGTAGCCCCGAGACTCGTGGCATTGTCAAAAATGACGGCGCGCCAAGGATCATAATCCTGTGTATAATATGTCGCCTTTCCTATGTAGGTGGCGGCGTCCGTGGCTAGCCGACCGATGGATTTGCCGAGCTAAAGCTGCAACTTGACGTGGCAGATGCCGACATCGCGCTTGTCAACAAGCGGCTTGACGAGGCACAAGGTATGTATCTCAAGACACCGGTAAGAGGAGCTTGATGCCCGTATCTTACAACATGTGTGCTTGATGCGATGGTGCCGCCGCCATGGAGAACCTTTCATGGAACTTGCCCGAGCCAAGGAGCAGGCCAGAAAAGCGGCGGCTGCCTTAAAGGCGGTCAAGAGCTGAAAGTTTAACAGGCTGCTCACCTCCGGCAAGAAGGAAATGGCCGAGATGGCTGTGAAGTTGAAGAATGCTGCCAACCGCTGCAAGCTTCTTTGAAAAGAAGACCGGCGAATGTAGGACCGAGAAGGCCAAGATCGAGGCTAAGGATACTCGCTCGCGATGAGAGCTATGAAGGAGGAGCTACGCCAGCCGAGATATCGCGCCGGAAAGCCCTTTATGCTGCGGATGAAGTTCGGGATCCTAAATATGCTCCGCCGGACCGCCGTGGAGTGCGCGACACTTATCCGGATTTATGCGCGAAAAGCGGGCGCCGCCGACAATTCCGAGATCAAAGGATCAACGGCGGAAAAGCTTTTTGGTCACAGCCCACAATCCAGAGCCCACTTCCATTAACCGATCGCTTACGCATGGGCGGAGCTGAATAGGTTATCCGGACTCGCCATGAAGTATGTCGAGTCATCTGTGGCGGAAAGGCCCGAGTAAGAGTTATTTTAGCTTGGTGCAGCAGCCTTGGTGTGGTGCCGCATATCAATGCAATGAAGAGGTCAGCGGTATAGAGGGTGCGGATGGCTCTTTCCCGTGTCAAGACATACTGGGCGGAGATGAAGGCTATGTTGGGGAACGAGTAATTTCAAAAATTCCTACGCACACGCAAGATCATGGTGATGCATAACAACGAGAGGGAAGAGTGTTGTCCACGCACTCGTGATACCGAAGTGGAAGTGTTATGACAACGTGGTTGATGTAGTCGACGCCTTCACGATCCGACCGATCCAAGTACCGAACGACGGCACCTCCGAAGTTCAGCACACGCTCAGCTCGATGACGATCCTCGACTCATCCAGCAGGTGTCGGGATGAGTTCCACAAGAAACGGCGTGGACGGTGATGATGTTCTATCACGCAGGCTTCGCTTAAAACACCACAACGATATGACCGAGGTGGAATATGGTGGAGGGAGGCACCGACACGGCTAAGGAACGATCACAAGATCAACTTGTGTGTCTAGAGGTGCCCCCTGCCCCAGATATAAAGGAGCAAGGGGAGGCCGTCCGCCCTAGGGGCGCTTAAGGAGGGGGTAGTCCTCCTCCTAGTGGGAGTAGGACTCCCTTCCTAGTCCAACTATGAAGGAGGAAGGGGAAGGAAATGAGGAGAGGGAGAGGGAAGAGGGCCGCGCCTCCCCTAGTCCAATTCGACTCCCATGGAGGGGCGCACCACCTCCGGCTGCTGCCCTCTCTCTCTCTCAGCCCACTAAGGCCCAATACTTCCCGGGGTTCCGAACCCTCCCAAGACTCCGTTTTCCCAAATCACCCGAACACTTCCGTGTCCGAATATAGTCGTCCAATATATCAATCTTTATGTCTCACCATTTCGAGACTCCTCATCATGTCCGTGATCACATCTGGACTCCAAACAACTTTCGTACATCAAAATGATAAACTCATAAGAAAACTATCATCGTAACGTTGTTGCAAGCGGACTCTACGGGTTGAGAACTATGTAGACATGACCTAGAACTGTTTCGTCAATAACCAATAGCGGAACCTGGATGCTCATATTGGCTCCTACACATTCTACTTAAGATCTTTATCGGTCAAACCGCATAACAACATATGTTGTTCCCTTTCATCGGTATGTTACTTGCCCGAGATTCGATCGTCGGTATCCAATACCTAGTTCAATCTCGCTATCGACAAGTCTCTTTACTCATTAGATAATGCATCATTCCGAATTAACTCATTAGCTACATTGCTTGCAAGGCTTATAGTAATGTGCATTACCGAGAGGGCCCAGATACCTCTCCGACAATCGAGTGACAAATCCTAATTCGAAATACGCCAACTCAACAAGTACCTTCGAGACACCAGAGCCCTTTACAATCACCCAAGCATGCTAGATGTTTGGTAGCACACAAGGTGTTCCTCCGTAAATGGGAGTTGCATAATCTCATAGTCATAGGAACATGTATAAGTCATGAAGAAAGCAATAGCTACATACTAAACGATCAAGTGCTAAGCTAACGGAATGGGTCAAGTCAATCACATCATTCTCCTAATGATGTGACCCCTCATACACAAATGAAAACTCATGTCCATGGCTAGGAAACTTAACCATCTTTGATTCACGAGCTAGTCAAGTAGAGGCATACTAGTGACACTATGTTTGTCTATGTATTCAAACATGTATCAAGTTTCCTGCTAATACAATTCTAGCATGAATAATAAACATTTATCATGAAATAAGGAAATAAATAATAACTTTATTATTTCCTCTAGGCATATTTCCTTCAGTCTCCCACTTGCACTAGAGTCAATAATCTAGTTCACATCGCCATGTGATTTAACACCAATATTCATATCTCAGATATGATTAACACCCATAGTTCACATCGTCATGTGACCAACACCCAAAGGGTTTACTAGAGTCAATAATCTAGTTTACATTGCAATGTGATTAACACCCAAAGAGTACTAAGGTGTGATCATGTTTTGCTCGTGAGAGAAGCTTAGTCAATGGGTCCGTCACATTCAGAGCCATATGTATTTTGCAAATATTCTATGTCTACAATGCTCTGCACGGAGCTACTCTAGTTAATTGCTCTCACTTTCAATATGTATCCAGATTGAGACTTAGAGTCATCTGGATCGGTGTAAAAGCTTGCACCTATGTAACTCTTTATTACGGGCTCTTTTATCACCTCCATAATCGAGAAATATTTCCTTAGTCCTCACTAAGGATATTCTTGACCAATGTCCAGGATCTACTTTAGATCATTATTGTACTCCTTGCCAAATTCGAGCAAGGTATACAATAGGTCCGGTACATAGCATAGCATACTTTATATAACCTATAACTGAGGCATAGGGAATGACTTTCATTCTCTTTTCTATTTTCTCGCCGTGGTCGGGATTTGAGTCTTACTCAATTTCACACCTTTGCAACACAGTGCAAGAACTCTTTCTTTGATCTGCTCCATTTTGAACTACTTCAAAATCTTGACAAGGTATGTACTTTTTGAAAACTTATCAAGCATCTTGATCTATCTCAATAGATCTTGATGCTCAATATGTTAGTAGCTTTACCGAGGTCTTTCTTTAAAGAACTCCTTTCAAATACTCCTTTATGCTTTCTAGAAAAATTCTACATCATTTCCGATCAACAATATGTTACTCACATATATTTATAAGAAAGGCGGTAGTGCTCCCACTCACTTTATTGTAAATACAGGCTACACCACAAGTCCAGATAAAACTATATGCTTTGATCAACTTATCAAAGCGTATATTCCAACTCGAGATGCTTGCACCAGTCCATAGATGGATCACTGAGCTTGCACATTTTGTTAGCACCTTTAGGATTGACAAAACCTTCTGGTTGCATCATATACAACTCTTCTTTAAGAAAACCATTAAGGAATGCAGTTTTGACATCCATTTGCCGATTTCATAAATGTGGCAATTGCTAACATGATTCGTACAGACTTAAGCATCGCTACAGCTTGAGAAAATCTCATTGTAGTCAACACCTTGAACTTGTCGAAAACCTTTTGTGACAAGTCGAGCTTTGTAGATAGTAACACTACTATCAGCCGCCTGTTTTCCTCTTGAAGATCCATTTATACAATATGGCTTGCCTATCATTGGGCAACTCCACCAAAGTCCACACTTTGTTCTCATACATGGGTCCCATCTCGATTTCATGGCCTTAAGCCATTTCATGAATCTGGGCTCATCATCGCTTCCTCATAGTTCGTAGGTTCATCATGGTCTAGTAACATGACTTCCGGAACAAGATTACCATACCACCCTGGTGCGGACTGTACTTTGGAAGACCTACGAGGTTTTGTAGTAGCTTAGTCTAAAGTTTCATGATCATCATCATTAGCTTCCTCACTAATTGGTGTAGGCATCACTGGAACTGATTTTTGTGATGAACTACTTTCCAATTCGGGAGAAGGTACAAATTACCTTATCAAGCTCTACTTTCCTCCCACTCACTTCTTTCGAGAGAAACTCCTTCTCTAGAAAGGATCCATTCTTAGCAACGTAATGTTTTTCCTTCGGATCTGTGATAGAAGGTGTACCCAACAGCTTCCTTTGGGTATTCTATGAAGACACATTCTCCGATTTGGGTTCGAGCTTATCAGGTTGAAAACATAAGCATCGCAACTCCAAACTTTAAGAAACGATAACTTAGGTTTACTCGCTAAACCATAGTTCATACGGTGTCGCCAACAGATTTAGATGGTGCCCTATTAAAGTGAATGCAGCTATCTCTAATGCATAACCCCAAAACGATAGTGGTAAATCAGTAAGATACATCATAGATCGCACCATATCAATAAAGTGCGGTTACGATGTTCGGATACACCATTATGCTGTGGTGTTCCATGTGGCGTGAGCTGTGAAACTATTCCACATTGTTTAAAAATGAAGGCCAAACTCGTAACTCAAATATTCTTTTCTACGATCAGATTGTAGAAACTTTATTTTCTTGTTACAATGATTCTCCACTTCACTATGATATTCTTTGAACTTTTCAAATGTTTCAGCATTTGTGCTTCATTATAGATATACGCATATCTGCTCAAATCATTTATGAAGGTCGAAAATAACGATACCCGCCATTTAGCATCAACACTCATTGGACCGCATACATCGGTATGTATTATTTCCAACAAGTTAGTAGCTCATTCCATTGTTCTAGAGAACGGATTTTTAGTCATCTTGCCCAAAAGGCACGGTTCGCAAGCATCAAATGATTCATAACCAAGTGATTCCAAAAATCCATCTTTATGGAGTTTCTTCATGCGCTTTACACCAATATGACCCAAACGGCAGTGCCACAAATAAATTGCACTATCATTATTAACTTTGCATCTTTTGGGATCAACATTATGAACATGTGTATCACTATGATCAAGATTCAATAAACCATCACCATTGGGTGTATGACCATAGAAGGTTTTATTCATGTAAACAGAATAACAATTTATTCTCTATCTTAGATGAATAATCGACGCAATAAACATGATCTTATCATATTTATGCTCAACGCAAACACCAAATAACATTTGTTTAGGTTTAACACTAATCTCGAAAATATAGGGAGTGTGATGATGATCATATCAATCTTGGAACTACTTCCAACACTCATCGTCACTTCCCTTCAACTAGTTTCTGCTTATTCTGAACTCCTGCTTTCGAAGTTACTAATCTTAGCAACCTAACAAGCATGAAATACCCAGGTTACTATAAACACTAGTAAGGTACACATCAATAACCTATATATCAAATATACTCTTGTTCACTTTGCCATCCTTCTTATCTACCAAATATTCAGTGGCATTTCCACTTCCAAAGGACCATTTCCTTTGGAGAAGCACTTAGTCTCGGGCTTAGGAGCAGACTTGGGCTTCTTCACTTGAGTAGCAACTTGCTTGCCGTTCTTCTTGAAGTTCCCTTTATTCACTTTGCCCTTTTCTTGAAACTAGTGGTCTTGTCAACCATCAACACTTGATGTTTTTCTTGATTTCTACCTTCACGATTTCAGCATCACGTAAGAGCTTGGGAATCATTTTCGCCATCCCTTGCATACTATAGTTCATCACGAAGTTCAAGTAACTTAGTGATGGTGACTAGAGAATTCTGTCAATCACTATCTTATCCGAAGATTAACTCCCACTTGATTCAAGCGATTGAAGTACCTGCATAACTGAGCACATGCTCACTAGTTGAGCGATTCTCCTCCATCTTTTAGCTATAGAACTTGTTGGAGATTTCCTATCTCTCAACTCGGTATTTGCTTGAAATATTAACTTCAATTCCTGGAACATCTCATATGGTCCATGACGCTCAAAACGCCTTTGAAGTCCCGATTCTAAGCCGCTAAGCATGGTGCACTAAACTATCAAGTAGTCATCATATTGAGCTAGCCAAACATTCATAACGCCCGATGATCTCGCCGTCAGTAATAGGTCCGTCACCTAGCGGTGCATTAAGGACATTATTCTTCCGCAGCAATTAGGATAAACCTCAGATCACGGATCCAATCCGCATCATTGCTACTAACATCTTTCAACACAATTTTCTAGGAACATATCAAAATAAACATATGAAAGCAACAACGCAAGCTATTGATCTACAACATAATTTGCAAAATACTACCAGGACTAAGTTCATGATAAATTTAAGTTCAATTAATCATATTATTTTAGAACTCCCACTTAGACACATCTCTAGTCATCTAAGTGATCACGTGATCCAAATCAACTAAACCATGTCCGATCATCACGTGAGATGGAGTAGTTTTAAATGGTGAACATCATTATGTTGATCATATCTACTATATGATTCACGCCGACCTTTCGGGTCTCCGTGTTCGAGGCCATATTTGTATATGCTAGGCTCGCCAAGTTTAACCTGAGTATTCTCGCTGGTGCATCTGTTTTGCACCCGCTGTATTTGAACGTAGAGCCTATCACACCCGATCATCACGTGGTGTCTCAAAGACGAAGAACTTTCGAACGGTGCATACTGTGGAGAACACTTCTTGATAATTAGTGAGAGATCATCTTATAATGCTACCGCCAATCAAAGCAAAATAAGATGCATAAAGGAAAACATCACATGCAATCAATATAAGTGATATGATATGGCCATCATCATCTTGTGCTTGTGATTCCATCTCCGGCAATCGCCAGATCACCATAGTCACCGGCGTGACACCTTGATCTCCATCGAAGGCCGTTGTCGCCTCGCCAATCTTATGCTTCTATGACTATCTCTATCGCTAGTGATAAAGTAAAGCATTACAGTATGCATTGCATTGCATACAATAAAGCGACAACCATATGGTTCTCGCCAGCTTGTCGATAACTCGCAACAAAACATGATCATCTCATACAATAAAATATAGCATCACGCCTTGACCATATCACATCACAACATGCCCCGCAGTAAACAAGTTAGACGCCCTCTACTTTGTTGTTGCAAGTTTTACGTGGCTGCTACGGGCTGAGCAAGAACCGCTTCTACCTACGATCAAAACCACAACGATAGTTCATCAAGTTAGTGCTGTTTTAACCTTCGCAAGGACCGGCGAGCTACACTCGTTCAACTAAAGTTGGAGAAACCGACACCCGCCAGCCACCGTGTGAAAAGCACGCCGGTAGAACCAGCCTCACCGTAAGCGCACGCTGTAATGTCGGTCCAGGACGCTTCATCCAACAATACCGCCAACCAAAGTATGACATGCTGGTAAGCAGATGACTTGTACCGCCTACAACTCACTTGTGTTCTACTCGCATATAACATCTACGATAAAACCTAGGCTTGATACCATCGCTAGGAACGAGTAATTTCAAAAATTCCTACGCACACGCAAGATCATGGTGATGCATAGCAACGAGAGGGAAGAGGTTGTCCACGCACTGTGAACCGAAAGCGAAGCGCTATGACAACGCGGTTTATGTTGTTGTACGCCTTCACGATCCGACCGATCCAAGTACCGAACGACGGCACCTCCGAGTTCAAAGCACACGCTCAGCTCGATGACGCATCCCTGACTCGATCCAGCAGGTGTCGGGATGAGTTCCACAAGACGACGAAGGCAGGACGGTGATGATGTTCTATCGACGCAGGGCTTCGCTTAAAACACCGCAACGATATGACCGAGGTGGAATATGGTGGAGGGGGCACCAGACACGGCCAAGGAACCATCACGAAGATCAACTTGTGTCTCTAGAGGTGCCCCTGCCTCCGTGATATAAAGGAGCAAGGGGAGGCCGGACGGCCCTAGGGGCGCGCCAGGAGGGGGGGAGTCCTCCTCCCAGTGGGAGTAGGACTCCCTTCCTAGTCCAACTAGGAAGGAGGAAGGGGAAGGAAAGAGAGGAGAGGGAGGGAGAGGGCCGCCTCCCTAGTCCACCCGACTCCCATGGAGGGGGCATGCCACCTCCGGATGCAGCCCTCTCTCCTCTCAGCCCACTAAGGCCCAATACTTCCTCTGGGTTCCGTAATCCTCCCAAGACTGTTTTCTTCAAATCACCCGAACACTTCCGGTCTCCGAATATAGTCGTCCAATATATCAATCTTTATGTCTCGACCATTTCGAGACTCGTCATGTCCATGATCACATCCGGACTACTTAAACCTTCGTACATCAAAACTTATAAACTCATATTAAACCTGTCATCGTAACGTTGTTGCAAGGACTTACGGGTTCGAGAACTATGTAGACATGACCTAGAACTGTTTCTGGTCAATAACCAATAACGGAACCTGGATGCTCATATTGGCTCCTACATATTCTACGAAGATCTTTATCGGTCAAACCACATAACAACATATGTTGTTCCCTTTGTCATCGGTATGTTACTTGCCCGAGATTCGATCGTCGGTATCCAATACCTAGTTCAATCTCATTACCGGCAAGTCTCTTTACTTGTTACGTAATGCATCATTCCGTGAATTCAACTCATTAGCTACATTTCTTGCAAGGATTATAGTAATGTGCATTACCGAGGGGCCCAGACACCTCTCCGACAATCGAGTGACAAATCCTAATCTTGAAATACGCCAACTCAATAAGTACCTTCGAGACACCTGTAGAGCCCTTTATAATCACCCAGCATGCCAGGATGTTTGGTAGCACACAAGGTGTTCCTCCGTAAACGGAGTTGCATAATCTCATAGTCATAGGAACATGTATAAGTCATGAAGAAAGCAATAGCAACATACTAAACGATCAAGTTCTAAGCTAACGGAATGGGTCATAAATCACATCATTATCCTAATGATGTGACCCTGCTACATACAAATGACAACTCATGTCCATGGCTAGGAAACTTAACCATCTTTGATTCACGAGCTAGTCAAGTAGAGGCATACTAGTGACACTATGTTTGTCTATGTATTCACACATGTATCAAGTTTTCGTTAATACAATTCTAGCATGAATAATAAACATTTATCATGAAATAAGGAAATAAATAATAACTTTATTATTGCCTCTAGGGCATATTTCCTTCAGGCCATCACTGTTGCATCCCAAGATTCGAAGGAGCCGAGTACCCGAGCACTATTTTCGTGAAGTTCTCGCAGGCCTCGCTTAATAGAGACGCAAAGGTTCAAGGATATTATGTTCAATAACATGTATTATTGTAAAACAATGTTTCAGTGGAATATAAAAGCTTTTATACTTGTGCCTTCAAGAATTAAAATACCTCTTGTGCGGCAAGCAATGTATATGTGTATATAACCTGAAGATGGCGTTCGGCTTCATTTTTCCACGATATAATGCAGGGTGTTCGCAAAAGGCGATTTTCACACTTGATCCAACGCCTTGGTCCTATTAAGGAGGTGATAGCACAGTGAACTAGGCAACCGGACTATAATGCTTTATCACTTTCACTTAGCCATAGGAGTTTGACAAGGGGCTACTATATAGCCCCTAGGGGCACCGCTACCACCAAGTCGGGCGCTGTGTGCCTAGCCGAAACGCCCTTCGTTAATGCAGAGGAATCCTAAAGATTCCGGCGGTCATCGAGTGGTTGACCAGTCTCACGCTATATCATGACACTCAGTTTTCAGCTTTTCATCGAGGTGCTCGCCGGCCGAACCGGGCACAATCGCAGAGTTCCATCGGTGCCGCTTTAGCCGATAGAGCGGAACGTAAGGCAGCAAAACACAGGAGCCGGGCAAACCCAACATTTGACCAAAGACATGATTCGAGCTAATGCATATAAGGCCACGACGCTGAACACTCCTTTAAGGTATTCGGTCTTTATGAAAACGGCTGAACAACGCCTTGGTAATAAGCCCCGTGTCTGTGTACGCGCGAAAATTTGACGGGTTACATGCCAAGACGCCAGCCCTCCTTGGTTATACCAAGAAACCGGGGATGTATCAACAAGAGACAGTGAAAAGGTTTACGAGGGTCTTAATCTAAAAAGAATCCTTGAACGTGTCCCTACCGCACGCTCGCGCCTTATGTCTCCGCAGCCGTGATCTCGGATGGGTGTAGCACGGTGTTCATCTGTAAAAGAGAGGAACTTAGTTGAAAAGATCGTATGAAAATGTATGTTATATTAAATAAACAAAGTATAATTCAAAAAATGGGTAAAATTGAGCTTTATTGTCTCTTGTTGTACATGCGCTGAGCCCTTGTACGGGGTATGCGCTAGTAAGCCTTGTATGTTTACGCTGGACTTGTCTAGCCATGTCCGAGGTCCGAACGACATGTTTAGGTGCTTTGATTAGTGAGGCCGGTTTAGTGTGTGGCTGTCAAGGCAGCCGCAAAGCCTTCCGCGCCGAGGAACACTCATATTTCCTTTAATGAGATGATGCCTTTTAATGAGATGATGCCTCATGGACCGGCATTTTAAGTGTAAGAGATGCATAATGCGGTATTGTGTTAAAGCGGCGAAAAAGCCATGTGCTACAAGAGTGCTTGATAGCTACTTGTAAATGGGGCGATGTGGAAGGTTAGCCAAGGGCGGAAGTTGTCGGGGAGCCGAACATAACTTCTAGCAGGAGAGAACCCATAATGGGCATTTGGGCCTAGCTTACCCTTTGAAAGGAAGTGTTGCTATGGCTAATTTTTGTTGGGTTTATCCTCATTTTATGGATGGCGCCTGATATAGCAGGTTTAGACCATCGCCGCCGCCCATTAGGACTTGTGTAAAGTGGAGTCCGCCAATTATCGATCTAATATCAAGGCAGTCCAGCTCATGCTCGATACTTCTAGAGTAATCCTGATGGTCAAGGTGATTGGTTTTAATAACCATGGCGGACTCCGATAGGCCGATATGCGCCAGATTCTATAGGCGCCACTGTTTTTCCTTTTGTCACGTGAAGTGAGTTTACTATTTTGACTTCTTGTGGGAAATTCTTTTGTTTTCCGGTGCTCGCTTGGGGGTTTGTCATCGCCCTCGCTGGTGTGTCGAGCCCCTTGTGTTCGGCGTTGAGTTTGCCGGATTGCTTGAAGATCCAACAACTCGTGGGTATGGTTTGCGTGCTTCCGTGAGTACTGTGGATTTGGCATATCTTGTCCAAGATTTTTTAGGTTAGATAGCTCGCCCTCATATCCTTGAGGGAAGCTTTTTCTGATTCTCGCCGAGAGCTTTTGAATCCGCGTTGACTGCCGTGCTCATCGGGCTGTTTCCCTTGGTCCGCGGCTGGTCATTGCTGCGTCATGGTTTCCCATTTCCATCTCTAACTTCGGATGTACTTGGGTCGCTGGTACTGCATCTTGCCAACCAGCTATCCTCTCCCGCGCAAAGCGGTCATGAGGCTTGTTAATGCGGCCATTGTTCTTGGCTTTTCTTGGCCGAGGTGTCTCGCGAGCCATTCATCTCGAACGCTGTGTTTGAAAGCTGCTAAGGCTTCTCGGTCCTGGACAATGACTATCCGGTTCTTTTAGTAAGAAATCTGTTCCAGAGTTTCCGGCTGACTCTCCGGTTGTTGAGTTATATGACTTAAATTGTTCAGATCCGGAGGTCGGACATACGCCCCTTGAAAATTTGTTCAAAAGCATCCTCGAGCTCTTCCCAACTTCCAATGGTGTTTTCGGAAGGCTTTTAAGCCAATGCCGGGCTGGCCTTTGAGCTTGAGGGGTAAGTATTTTATGGCGTGAGGTCGCCTCCTCCGCCATGTGTATGTGGAGGATATAATCTCAATCCGCACCTGTGGTCTGTTGTTCCGTCAGATTCTCTATGTTTACGGGCTTGAATCTCCGCTGAAATTATGGTCCTGCACCTCATCGGTGAAACATAGGGGTGTGCGCACCCCTGCATTTGGGTGTACCGTGTTGTTCAATATTTGTTGTGTTGCATTGCTTTCTAGAGCTTGCTTTCTTGGCCTGTAGATAGATCTGGCTGGGCCATCTTTGTGATGCGAATCCTTGGGTGGATCGCTGGTCGGCTTGGGTGCGGCGCTGTTTGCCGCTTCTATGTTGGCCATGGGGTTGTTTATCCGACCGGTGGCTTCCTTATTTTTTGATTATGGGGTTTCTAAGGCCTCCTCATCAAATTCGCAGTAATTTTTGCTTCGGTAGTTTTTGTGTGCGATCGTCAGCCAGATTTGTCCGTGGTGTTGAGTACTTTGCTCCATCTAATTCTGAGTGCTTCTTCCGCTGTTTTGAGCTTCCGCTTCGCTTTTTCAGCTACGCAGCAGTGGCGCATTTAGCCTTTTGTGGAGGTTCTTCGCTTCCAGAACTTGTCCGGCGTGAGGTCATCCGGATCATATCTTCGGCCGGGACGGTTGTTCGGTTTGTTTATCCAAGTTGCCCTGCTTTGACGGTTGCTTGATGGCATGTTTGTCGTCCGCCGGTTCGCCTCGCCTGTGGGCTGGGTCTGTATGGCTGCTGCCTCTCGCCGAGGTGGGGTTTGGGTGGCGCTTACGCTGCCGCTGATCGCCGAGGGAACGATCCTCGCTGCCCCTTTGTTCCTCGTCGCCGCTTTTTAGGTGTGTCCACCATGTATACATCGTGAGATGAGGTGGTTGTCCGGCCCTATAGGCGCTGGTTCCTCTTGTCTCCTACATCGCCGCCCATACCGCCGATGTCTTTGGAGTCAAAGTCCAGCATGTCGGTTAAATCATCGGCACGGCCACGGCGGGTGGTGGTGGGCGCCGGATTTCTTCGTCAGTCTGTGATCCCAATCTTGCCGGTCATAATCCGCCAGGACTCTCCCCGACAAAGAGAGAGACCTTAGTGACCGTAATGTCGCCAAGGGCGAAAAGCCGAAAGATGTTCCGCAGCGGCGAACTCCATGATCGGGCGCCGATCGGATTCGATTGGCAGGGTGCGGAAGGTTTGAGTCCGGAGAGGAGTCCGCACCTTGGAGTCACGGGCTTCAGAGAGGACAAGGCTGGTATTCGCTTGATCGCCAGAGATTGCAGCCCCGAGGCGGTGTCCAGCCACCCGCCCTCGACATGCAGCAATGGCCCGAGCTTAGGGTCGGAGCGTCACGGTGCGCCTCCAGCACCGTTCGCGGCAGAGCTAAATCATGCCCATCGTGACAAGGCGGCTCGCTAGGCTGTGGCTCGATCCGCCGGGTTCAAGTCTCCGCGACGCCACCGTAGTTTAAATTCCAAATCTGACTCGATGGCTGTGGGGCGAGCTTTCGATCTGCTCCAGATGGCTGCTTAATTGGCCCGCAGTGCAAAGCCGCCGAATACGAAGATCTGTCCGGGAGAAAAGTCTCACCTGACCGCATCGTTGTTGATGATCGGAGGAGCAATCGGGCCTAAAGATGACGCATACGAGGAACTCTCAATGAAAGCACCAATGTTGGTGTCAAACCGCGGACCTCGGGTAGGGGGTCCCCAACTCAAGGCCTAGGCGGATGGTAACATGAGACAAGGGACACGATGTTTTTACCCAGGTTCGGGCCTCTCGATGGACGAAACCCTACTCCCGCTTGATTAATATTGATGATATGGGTAGTACAAGAGTAGATCTACCACGAGATCGAGAGGCTAAACCCTAGAAGCTAGCCTATGGTATGATTGTTGTTCGCCCCACGGATTAAAAACCTCCGGTTTATATAGACACCGGAGAGGGCTAGGGTTACACAGAGTCGGTTACAATGGGAGGAGATCTACATATCCAGACGCTAAGCTTGCCTTCCACGCCAAGGAAAGTCCCATCCGACACGGGACGTAAGTCTTCAATCTTGTATTCATAGTCCAGAGTCCGCCAAAGGTTATAGTCCGCCATCCTGACACCCCTAATCCAGACTCCTCAACACCCTTGAAAATAAACTAAGCAACTAGTCCGCTTGACACGCAGAGAACCAGCATGAGCGATTTACACTGCCACTCTACTGAGTCCGAGTCCACGCCCCTCGACTTCGCCCTCGCCCCTCTTCCTCTTCCTCTTCGCCGACGCTTTTGCTTGAACCGACACTAGGCTCGCTTCTTCATCCAACCCATGTAGATATTTAAACAAAGGTAGGCATCCATTGCTGTGTACAGGATGTGATCTTCATCTAATGTCTTCGACTCCCATGCATGATGAAACTCGTGATGAGGTTTCTTCGCTTTAGCGCATTTAAGGATCAATCATGGCTGCTGCCGGTCAGCATTGAAGGTTGAGAGGAGGACACAGTGCTTGCCTTCCGGAGATCAAGGGCTGGCCTACAACGAGACCTATCCGACGCAGGACATCTCACGCTGCTTTAAAGCCTACAAGAACGAATTTCACTCTTTTGTCCTTGAGGAAGTTCTTAAAATCCTGGCACTCAACGCCGGCATGGCATATGTGGTAGACCAAGCAAACGTTATGTACGCAAACCGGATCACGGCGGCTTCTTCCTCTCTTCGCCCTTAGATCCTTCTCTCGCCCCAGACTGTGGTGTACTCAACATTTAGCCCAAATACCCACTCATCCGCTGAACTGCTGAACATGCGAGAAGCGAGCAAGTGCCATGCTTTCATCGCCACGGATCCACGTGTAGATGACGATGAACTGATCGCCGGTGATGGCTCTAACCTGGTACTCAGCGGCCACTATGGAGATTTGGGAGGCCATGGATTTTGGAGGAGGGTTAGGAGAAGTTGAACTGTTGTACCTCGCAAAACTGGGAGCGAACTAATGTGAAAGGACGGACGACCGGGAGCGAATCAGTTGTGAGGTAGAAGACGGGACGGTAGGGCGGCGAACGGCGTGGGGTTGCTGGCTTGCCCGGTGGATAAACGGCTGCAAGCCCCAAAGAGTTCTCGAGAACTATGCGGACCCACTAGATGTCATGTCTACTAGACCCATATCGTAGGCCCGACGGTATAGCTTCGCTTATTCGCACGCCATGCCGGCGCGCGGATGTAACTTCAGTTAATTCCACAACCGTCCGCCCCCACGACCTTTTCGCTTTCGCGCTGGTCGCGCCTTTGAGACTTCGACCGCTATAAATGAGCAATTTTTTTGCCTACTCCGCATGCATGATACTCCTCCGTCCTTTTTACTCCCACAACCGCTTGCAAAGTGTTTGACCAAATATATACTTTTTAACACCATGCTATATTAATTAACCAGCCACACCAAGACACTCATTCGACACTATATTCACTACACAAAGGCGGTACGTTATTTACAAGAATACCATCTAATCTATTGTCAAAGCTATACTTAGCGATTAAGGGTGCCACCTTATTGGCCGAACGGCTAATCTTTGACAATTGAAGATTGTTGATCAACTTCAAGATGCTCAACGCCATCTTCAGGTCACGATAGCAGACCCGGCATAGTCCCCGATGCAAGAGACGCTACCACAAAAGCGCAATCAGCCTCTAAAATTACAGGATTACTAAGAGAAATACCTATGTAGAGACCGCAATGCAAGCCCTAAGTCTGGTGCCTCCACGCTTTGACAGCATCAATGAAATCCCACCCACCAAATTTATACTGAAAATATCAATATCTACAATACTTATTATAATGAGTATAAGAACTACGCTTTATAATGAGTGTAAAATATTGATTTGACATTGTGAATGTTGATACTCCCTCCGCTCAGGTGAGTAAGTCATCTTAGGCTGTGCACCGTGACCAAGGAGGAGGGAAAACGAGAGACATTAATGTTTATTTGCTAATTAAATAGTATTGCATGCAATGAACTAACCACCGATGTCATGTTTGATAGTCTCAGTCATTAAAAGCATGCACACCCTCATCTCTTATTGGTTGATATGTCAAGAAACAAGAAACGAGATAGAAGTTAATGCACCGCCTACCACGTGTTTTGGGATTATTTGTTTTCGAAGATGACTTACACACCTAGCTATTAGAGTACCACTACCTCCCTTCTAGTTTAAAGGGCTCGACTCAAAATTTCACCTACTCTTAGCAAGATAGTAGAGGCGATGGAATAGTTTTTGAAGTCTCAAAAAGTACTCAACTAGTGCTGCCGTTCTTCACAAAAAATGTGTTTACCAATGCATGCTTGAACACTAGTTACTCTAACCCCCTCTCTTCTTTAATTTTTGCCACATCAGCATGTTTGCTATTCCCTGTGCATGATACCAGCTAAGATACCACCATTATGGCCAGCCTTAACATCGCATGCAATAATTTAGTGCACCTTGAAATATGAACATGTGTGGGCGGTATGTTTTTAATGACTTGAGACTATACCTAGCCCGCATGCAAGATGACTTATTATGCACCGCTCCCCATACCGCAGGAAGCCCGCTCGCCTCAAATCTTTTCCTCTCCATGTGTGGAAACAATATGCCCGCTAAACTCTCCTTCTCCCGCGTCCCACCACTCCACCCCTGTGAAAAAATCTGCATGCATGACCCTCCTCCCCCACGCCGTCTAACCACAGACCAGCAATATTTCCACCCCTTCGCTTCCCCATAATTTACTCCAACAAATATGCCCATGTAGCTTTTACTTAACTTCAGCCAGCATTGGGTCATCGACATACGGGCCCAGCAGTGTATCGCCCACATGTCGCTGACGAATCGACCTCGCAGCTAAGTCATTGCAGCTCACCATATCTTACGAGGTGTGCCATTGCTCACTATAAATACCGCTGCCCCACGAAATCGCTATCTCCTCCCTCACGCTACGCTCATCGCTATCTCCTCCCTCCTCTCACGCCGACCAGCATGGCATCGCCTCCCAAGCCCTAGGAGCCTTCGCCGCATCACGCTGACGGTCACGCTGTCGCTGCCTGCTCGCCGCCACTAGTCGAGGAGGACGCTGCCGGTGTTCCGCCTCGACGCTACGTGATGCGTCCGCTCTGCCTCGCCGCCACTAGTCGAGGAGGACGCTGCCGGTGTTCCGCCTCGCCGTGACGCGACGCGACGCTGCTTGCTCTCGCCGCCACTAGTCAAGGAGGACGCTGCCGGTGTTCCGCTTCCTCGCCGCGACATGTCGAGGTGGACGCGCCGGGCGTTCCCAATCTCTCAAAGACGCTGCTGCCGGAGGACGCGGCTGCCTCGCTATGAGGAGAACGCCACGCCGCCACGAAAGCACCCCAGCCTTTGAGGAGCTTTGGCAAGAAATGGGTGTCGCCAGGGAGGCTTTGCTTCCTAGCAGAGCGCGCCAAAATAGAGGCGGAGAAGGAGGCCGAGGAAGAGAAGCGCACTGCAACAAGCTTTCGGGAGATCTATGTCGCCATCCGAGAGAGTCAAGCAATTGGTTCTTTGGATGTAAGTGCGAGGGCCGTGAGGGTGGCGGAGGACGCCTGCCGACGCCCGAGTGCGTCGGCCCAAGCGCCTCATCTACGCCATGCACATGGACCGGTGCACGCCCAGCCAGGAGGAGTACCATGGTGCCGGATCACCAAACCGTGAGATCGCGCCTCACGGGCAAGTCGCTAATCAGCACTCTCGCGAAGGCGAGGCTGAGGAAGAGGCGCATGTCGGCGTCATTGGAAACGGCCGCCGCACTCAGGGCACTTGTGGCGCGGCCGTAAGCGCTCTCGCGAGCGCCGTGGCTTTTAGGAGGAGTATAATTTTGTTTCGTAGGCGATCTCATTAGTTTTGGGACGCAAATGATAAATCCCTAACGCTCAGGAATTTTAGCATCCTTAATTAAGTATGTAAAGGGAAAGTTTGGAAACGCTGTGTATTATTACGCATTTTGCAAGTACGCATATAGCACAAACTTTACTATAGACTATCGGACTACACGCCTCTCGATATATGCTTGCAGACTTTTCTACCCTCCGTCTGTGTCAATAAGTCATCTTTGGTTGTGCACGGTGACCAAGAAGGAGGGAAGATTTGTACACCTAGACGGAGGGAGTACTACTATTATTTATGTAATGCAAATGCACATTTAAACATTACGATGCGGTTTTTGTAAAAGTAGAAAACAACACTAGTTAAGCTTGTGAAATGATTCCAACGTGAGTACTACTACTAGTAGGAGTACCAGGGCCGCCTTTTAGGCTTCTAGATTAGTAATCCCATAACTACTACTTGTCCCGGTTTATTGGTCCCCATTGTAATCTGGTCAAATTTTGATCATAAATTTAACTAATGAAATGTTAGTGCATGTCACATGCACTACTCCATCCGCCTAGGTGAGTAAGTCATCTTAGGCTGTGCACCGTGACCAAGGAGGAGGAGAAAACGAGAAACGTTAATGTTTATTTTATAATTAATAGTATTGCATGCAATGAACTAACCACGTCATGTCATGTTTGATATCTCAAGTCACTAAAAGCATGCACACTTTTTATCTCTTATTGGTTGATATGTCAAGAAACAAGAAACGAGGTAGAAGTTAATGCACCGCGCCTAAGTGTTTTGGGATTATTTGGTTTCAGAAGATGACTTACACACCTAGATGCACCGCCTTCAGTGTTTTGAGTAATATTTTATCAGTTTAATGTTTGGTCAAAATTAGCACAAATTACAATGGTGAGGAATAAACCAGGACGGAGTAGTAGTTTAGAAGCCTAAATAAATGAGTGAGGCGCCTTATTGTTACTTCCACCGTGACTAGTCTTGTGGGAAAAGCTGGGAAGCCGCTAAAAGAACTGGCCCTAGGAGTAGTAGCTAGGATCGAGTGTGGAGATGAACCGAGAAAGTAAATGCGAGAGATGAAATGCAAAAAAAAGACGGAGGGATGTGATGGTTGCTTGTCCGCTTATTTTACTGTGCCACTTATTACCGGGAGTGGTTGGGTTTTGTGATATGACAGCTTTTATCGCCGCCACGAGTGAGAGGTGAGACTCCCATGCAGCTCGCCTCTACACTTGTACTACATCGGTTGTGGTCTATTAGTCCCCATTGAATTTGATCAAGATTTAATCTGAAAAATGTTAGTGCATGTCAACAAAAACTATATCGTTGATTCAGATTTGAACATAGTTTTGAATGATATAATTTTAGGTGACATGCATCAAGATTTATCGTATTATATATAATGTTAGTTCAATTTTGGTCGCATTAATCTATAGTAGTAGGTGTCCGTATGCTGCAATCAAGAGTGAAATGCATTTATCGGGAGTTGTTTATTTTGATAAAGTATGTGGGGTCATCTCATGTGTAACGGTATCGATAGGTTTCTTCGATATTATCTCATCTCTAGAGCTCACACTAACATCCGGGTGAAATAGATAAAAGGTATCTTTTGCAAACAAAAGCGCTCAACTGCTCAACCTCGCATCCAAAACTTGTGAAGAAATAACACTTATTGTGCTTTGCAAGAAATGATCTTTAAGAATTAGTTTTTGAGTATCGATTGTTATACATGTTGGCTACAGATGACATGGCACTTTCAGATAGTCAACAGCTATTATACTATTAAGTAATATTAACTATGCCCTTATACACCTAGACGGAGGGATTAAACTAGGATGACTTGCAAGGGGCAGGAGATGTAAGAAATGGTTCATCGTAAGTCTTTCACCAAGATCAGAGTAAAAATTCATACATGGAAGATTCTAGACTAAACCATAAATGGATACACTTTTATTCATGCCGATACTCCAATAGAGCAAGATCCTGCATGGAAGTCTCCACATGCTTAGACAACGGATTACATTGAGCTAAGACTAATGATCAACATTTAACTTGATAATGCGATTTTTTAGAAGAACAGGAGGTTTTCCCCGGTTCCATTATCAAATGAAACCCAAAGTGTCTTACATCGGCTCACTAAGAGGAGCAGTTCAAAGGAAGGATCTGCGCGAAAGCCACTCAAGTTTAACAACAAGCTTACAGAATCAAATGTGCAAAGACACGGGCCATAAGCTACCACACACACACTACATGTTTTCTATGTGCACTTGATAATGCGATGTCCAGTGAACCTCCTTGAGTCCCCTGCACCGAGTCGGCGGGTAAAGGATAGAACGGATGCCATGGGTTTTCCAAGTCCACATTGGCGGATAGTCCCAGCCTCAGATTCCAAGTCTATCCGATGAGGCCGGTTTCACGCCCACGGACCCGGAGGGGTAGTAACATTGACCTCGCACCCGCAGACATCTGCCTCGTGGTCGTGCGTCACGTTATCGACGACGCTCGACGACGCTACAAAGACGGGCGGCGGCTCGCGCTGGCCTCGCCGGTGCCCACGATCAAGAGGAAGACGCGCTGTCCTCCACCTGAATAGTAGGCGGCGCTGATCCTCCAGCGACTCCGCATGGTGAACCGTAGCACGGTCGCATTTGATGTTCTCCGCCAAGGGCCAGCAGTGACCGCTGCATGCATCCGTGAGGTGATGCACCATGTCCGCCGCCAGCCACAAACGGCATCGGCACTCATAGCAGGGACTTAAGGGCTCTTGGAGGCATCGACCAGGCCGCCCATGAAACGGGAGGGCTGTAGGGGACATTGCGCCAGCTTGAATATGTGAGCAAGTTACTACAAGATTTAATCCAATAAGCACAAAATAAATCATGACGGATATAACAGAGATGAAACTAATCATGTGGACTAGCATAGTAGTAGGATGTTGAAATATGCCCTAGAGGCAATAATAAAATGGTTATTATTGTATTTCCTTGTTCATGATAATTGTCTATTGTTCATGCTATAATTGTATTGACCGGAAACCGCAATACATGTGCATACACAGACCACAACATGTCCCTAGTGAGCCTCTAGTTGACTAGCTCGTTGATCAACAGATGGTCATGGTTTCTCGACCATGGACATTGGATGTCATTGATAACGGGATCAAATCATTAGGAGACTGATGTGATGGACAAGACCCAATCCTAAGCATAGCACAAGATCGTAGTTCGCTTGCTAAAAGCTTTTCTAATGTCAAGTATCATTTCCTTAGACCATGAGATTGTGCAACTCCCGGATACCGTAGGAATGCTTTGGTGTGCCAAACGCCACAACGAATCGGGTGGCTATAAAGGTGCACTCACGGTATCTCCAAAGTGTCTGCTGGTTGGCACGAATCGAGATCGGGATTTGTCACCCGTGAGATGGAGAGGTATCTCGGGCCCACCTGGCAATGCATCATCATAATGAGCTCAATGTGACTAAGTAGTTAGTCATGGGATCATGCATTACGGAACGAGTAAAGTGATTTGCCGGTAACGAGATTGAACGAGGTATTGGGATACCGACGATCAATCTCGCAAGTAACATACCGATTGACAAAGGGAATTGCACACGGATTGCTTGAATCTTGACATCGTGGGTTCATCCGATGAGATCATCGTGGAACATGTGGGAGCCAACATGGGTATCCAGATCCCGCTGTTGGTTATTGGCCGGAGAACGCTCTCGGTCATGTTCAGCATGGTTCCCGAACCCAGAGGGGTCTACACACTTAAGGTTCTGTGACGCTTAGAGTTGTTAAGGGAAATAGTATGTGGTTACCGAAGGTTGTTCGAGTCCCGGATGAGATCCCTGACATGTCAAGGAGCTCCGAATGGTCCAGAGGTGAAGATCGGTATATTGGACGGAAGGATATTGGAGTCCGGAATTGTTCCGGGGTACCAGTGATGACCAGCGGTCCGAAGGGTTTCGGAGGCCCCTGCAAGCGTTGGGGGCCTTATGGGGCAAAGGGAGAGGGCACATCAGCCCACTCAAGGGGCTGAGCGCCCTCCCACCCCATCTCACGTAACTAGGAGAGGTGGGGGGCGCCACCTAGGGCAGCCGCCTCCCGCTTGGGGGCAAGTTTTAGGGGTGGGGGCCAAACCCATCTAGGGTTTCTCGGCCGCCGCCTCCCCTAGGGAACCCTAGGCGCCCCTCCTCCTCTTCCCTATATAGTGAGGGAGAGAGAGGCAGCCGCATTCTTCCCCGGCGGAGCCCTCTCCCTCCTCCAACACTCTCTTCCTCCGTAGTGCTTGGCGGTTCCTCGCCGAGAACCACGAGCTCCATCACCACCACGCCGCTGCATATCGGAGTTCTCCCTCAACTTCTCCTCCCTTGCTGGATCAAGAAGGAGGAGATGTCCTCCGGCTGTACGTGTGTTGAACGCGAGGCACCGTCTGCTCGGCGCTTAGATCGGATCTTCCGCGATTTGAATCGCCACAGTACAACTCCATCAACCGCGTTTGTAACGCTCGCTTAGCGATCTTCAAGGGTATGAAGATGCTCATCCTCTCCTCTCTTGTTGCTAGAATTCCATAGATTGATCTTGGTGATGCGAGAAAATTTTGAATTTCGCTACGCTCCCAACATAGGATACAGAGTAGAAACATGAATTCTACCACGATTTCGGCATGGCATATGTGGTAGACCAAGCAAACGTTATGTACGCAAACCTGGATCACGGCGGCTTCTTCCTCTCTTCGCCCTTAGATCCTTCTTCGCCCCAGACTGTGGTGTACTCAACATTTAGCCCAATACCCACTCATCCGCTGAACTGCTGAACATGCGAGAAGCGAAGAAGCCATGCTTTCATCGCCACGGATCCACGTGTAGATGACGATGAACTGATCGCCGTGATGGCTCTAACTCGGTACTCAGCGGCCACTATGGAGATTTGGGAGGCCATGGATTTTGGAGGAGGGTTAGAGAAGTTGAACTGTTGTACCTCGCAAAACGGAGCGAACTAATGTGAAAGGACGGACGACCGAGCGAATCGTTGGAGGTAGAAGACGGGACGAGTAGGGCGTCGAACGGCGTGAGGTTGCTGGCTTGCCCGGTGGATAAACGGCTGCAAGCCCCAAAGAGTTCTCGAGAACTATGCGGACCCACTAGATGTCATGTCTACTAGACCCATATCGTAGGGCCCGACGTATAGCTTCGCTTATTCGCACGCCATGCCGGCGCGGATGTAACTTCAGCTTAATTCCACAACCGTCAGCCCCCACGACCTTCGCTTTCTCAGCGGTCGCCTCTTTGAGACTTCGACCGCTATAAATGAGCAATTTTTTTGCCTACTCCGCATGCATGATACTCCTCTCGTCCTTTTTACTCCCGGCCAACCGCTTGCAAAGTGTTTGACCAAATATATACTTTTTTAACACCACGCTATATTAATTAACCAGCCACACCAAGACACTCATTCGATACTATATTCACACACAAGGCGGTACGTTATTTACAAGAATACCATCTAATCTATTGTCAAAGCTATACTTAGCGATTAAGGGTGCCACCTTATTGGCCGAACGGCTAATCTTTGACAATTGAAGATTGTTGATCAACTTCAAGATGCTCAACGCCATCTTCGGTCACGATAGCGCACTGCATAGTCCCCCGATGCAAGAGACGCTACCACAAAAGCGTAATCAGCCTCTAAAATTACAGGATTACTAAGAGAAATACCTATGTAGAGACCGCAATGCAAGCCCTAAGTCCGTTCCTCCACGCTTTGACAGCATCAATGAAATCCCACCACCAAATTTATACGAAAATATCAATATCTACAATACTTATTATAATGAGTATAAGAACTACGCTTTATAATGAGTGTAAAATATTGATTTGACATTGTGAATGTTGATACTCCTCCGCTCTAGGTGAGTAAGTCATCTTAGGCTGTGCACCGTGACCAAGGAGGAGGGAAAACGAGACATTAATGTTTATTTGCTAATTAAATAGTATTGCATGCAATGAACTAACCACCGATGTCATGTTTGATAGTCTCAGTCATTAAAAGCATGCACACCTCATCTCTTATTGGTTGATATGTCAAGAAACAAGAAACGAGATAGAAGTTAATGCACCGCCCACGTGTTTTGGGATTATTTGTTTTCAAGATGACTTATACACCTAGCTATTAGAGTACCACTACCTCCTTCTAGTTTAAAGGGCTCGACTCAAAATTTCACCTACTCTAGCAAGATAGTAGAGGCGGAATAGCTTTTGAAGTCTCAAAAGTACTCAACTAGTGCCGTTTTTCACAAAAAAATGTGTTTACCAATGCATGCATGAACACTAGTTACCTAACTCTCTTCTTCTTTAATTCTTTGCCACATCAGATGTTTGCTATTCCCTGCAGTGCATGATACCAGCTAAGATACCACCATTATGGCAGCCTTAATCATCGCATGCAATAATTTAGTGCACCTTGAAATATGAACATGTGGGTCGGTATGTTTTTAATGACTTGAGACTATACTCAGCCCGGCATGCAAGATGACTTATTATGCACCGTTCCCTATACCTCCGCAGGAAGCCTGCTCATCCTCCAAATCTTTTCCTCTCCATGTGTGGAAACAATATGCCTGCCAACTCTCCTTCTCCTCCGCATGGTCCCACCACTCCACCCCTGCGGAAAGTAAATCTGCATGCATGACTCCTCCCCCACGCCGTCCAATCCACAGACCAAAGAATATTTCCACCCTTCGCCCCCGTAATTTACATCTAATAAATATGCCCACGAAGCTTTTACTTAACTTCAGGTAGCATTGGGTCACCGACATATGGCTCCAGTGAAGGTAATCGCCCACATGTCGCTGATGCAACTGGACCTTGCAGTTAAGTCATTGCAGCTCAGTCCATCTTCACGAGGGTGCCATTGCTCGCTATAAATACTGCGCTCCCATGAAATTCGCCATCTCCTCCCCTCACGTTCACGCTCATCGCCATCTCCTCCTCCTCTCACACGCCGCACCACCATGGCATCGCCCTCCCAAGCCCTAGGAGCCCCTCGCTGCACCGTGCCGGACGGCCACGCTGTCAGCCGCCTGCTCTCGCCGCCACTAGTCGCAGGAGGACGCTGCGGTGTTCAGCCTCGCCGCCACGCGGACGTGTCACCGCCTCGCTCTCGCCACCACTAGTCGAGTGAGGACGCGGTTGTTCCGCCCTCAGCCGCCGCACGACGCCGCTGCCTGCACTCGCCGCCACTAGTCGAGAGGGAGGACGCCACATGTACCCGGCCATCGCCTGACATGTCGAGGTGGACGCACAAGCTCCTAATCTCTCAAAGACGCTACGGAGGACGCGGCTCCGGCTCCACTATGAGGAGAACGCCACACACTCACGAAAGCCCCAGCCTTTGAGGAGCTTTGGCAAGAAATGGATGTCGGGCTTTGGAGGCTTTTGCCTCAGCGGAAGGCACTAAATAGAGGCGGAGAAGAAGGCCGAGGAAGAGAAGCGCACAGCACAACAAGCTTCTCGGGAGATCTATGTCGCGTCCGAGAGAGTCAAGCAATTGGTTCTTTCGGCGTATAGGCTCAAGTAGGGCCGTGGAGGGTGGCGGAGGACGCCTCGCGCCGCACCCCCGTGCGCGGCCGGGCCGGAAGCGCTTCATCTACGCTTTACGGTACATGGACTGGTATCGCCTAGCCAGGGAGGTGAGTACTTGGCGCCGGATCACTAAACGGCGAGATTGCCTGGCCGGCCGGCAAGTCGCTAATCAGCACCTCGCGAGTTGCGAGGCTGAGGAAGAGGCGCTGTGTCTTGCCGCATTGGGAACGGCCACACCAGGCATTTCCGTATGCTGGCCGTAGCGCTTCCTCAAGCAAGCGCCGTGCGGCTTTTAGGAGGAGTATAATTTTGTTTCAGAAGGCTTATCTTATATTAATTTTGGGACGCAAATGATAAATCCCTTAACGTTCAGGAATTTTTAGCATCCTTAATTAAGTATGTAAAAGGGAAAGTTTGGAAACGTTGTGTATTATTACGCATTTTGCAAGCACGCGCATATAGCACAAACTTTTACTATAGACTATTGACTACACGCCTCTCTCGAGCATATGTTTTGCAGACTTTTTCTACCCCTCCGTCCAGGTTAATAAGCTGTCTTTTGTTGTGCACGTGACCAAGAAGAAGGGAAGACTTGTACACCCAGACTGGAGGGAGTACTATTATTATTTATGTACGCAGTAACGGCACGCTTAAACAGCACGATACGCGTTTTGTAAAGTAGGAAACAACACTAGTCAAGCTTGTGAAACGATTCCAACGCAGGAGTACTACTAATACTAGTAGAGTAACAGGGCCAGTTCTTTTAGGCTTCTAGATTAGTAATCCCATAACTACTACCTCGTTCTGGTTTATTGGTCCCTATTGTAATCTGTGTTAAATTTGGACTACAAATTTAACTAATGAAATGTTAGTGCATGTCACATGCACTAGTCCATCCGTCTAGGTGAGTAAGTCATCTTAGGGTGTGCAATGCGTGACTAAGGAGGAGGTGAAAAACGAGAAACGTTAATGTTTATTTTCTAATTAATAGTATTGCATACAATGAACTAACCACTGCATGTCGTGTTTGATATCTCAAGTCATTAAAAGCATGTACACTCTTTATCTCTTATTGGTTGATATGTCAAGAAACAAGAAACCAGGTAGAAGTTAATCAACCGCTTCTAAGTGTTTTGGGATTATTTGGTTTTAAGATGACTTACATATCTAGATGCACCGCGCCTAGTGTTTTGAGTAACATTTTATCAGTTAAAACTTTTGGTCAAATTTAGCACAAATTACAATGGTGAGGAATAAACCAAGACAGAGTAGTAGCTTAGGTGCTCAAATAAATGAGTGAGGCGCCTTATTGTTACTTCCATCTGTGAGTAGTCTTGTGGGAAAAGTTAGGGAAGCCGCCAAAAGAACCGGCCCTAGGAGTAGTAGCTAGACTCGAGGTGGGAGATGAACCAGCAGAAAGTAAATGCGAGAGATCAAAATGCAAAAAGACGGAGGGATGTGATGGTTTGCTTGTCCGTTTATTTAATAACAGCCACTTATGACACGGGAGGATTGGTTTTGTGATATGATCGACTTTTACTGTCATGCCACGAGTGAGAGGTGAGACTCAAAGGCAGCGCCACCTCTACACTTGTACTACATCTCCACGGTTTATTAGTCCCCCATTGAATTTGACTGAAGGTTTAACTCGACAAAATGTTAGTGTATGTCAACAAAAACTATATCATTGGATTCAGATTGAACATAGTTTTCAATGATATAATTTTAGGTGACATGCATCGTGATTTATCGCATCATATATAATGTTAGTTCAATTTTGGTCGCACTAATCTATAGTAGTAAGGGTGCTCGTGTGCTGCAATCAAGAGTGAAATGCATCGATCGGGAGTTGTTTATTTTGACAAAGGATGTGGGGTCATCTCATGTAATGGGTATCGATAGGTTTCTTCAATATTATCTCATCTCTAGAGCTCACAAACATCCCGGTGAAATAGATAAAAGGTATCTTTTTGCAAACAAAAGCGCTCAACTGTTCAACGTGCATCCAAAACTTGTCAAGAAATAATACTTATTGTGCTTTGCAAGAAATGATCTTTAAGAATTAGTTTTTGAGTATCGATTATTATACATGTTGGCTACATGATGACATGGCACTTTTTTTATAGTCAACAGTTGGCTATACTATTAAGTAATATTAACCATGCCCCTTATACACCTAGACGGAGGGATTAAATCAGGATGACTTGTAAGGGGGCGAGAGAGATGTAAGAAATGGTTCATCGTAAGTCTTTCACCAAGATTTGAGTAAAAATTCATACATGGAAGATTCTTGACTAAACCATAAACGATACACTTTTATTCATGCGCTGACACTAATAGAGCAAGATCCCGCATGGAAGTCTCCACATACGCTTAGACAACGGATTACATTGAGCGAAGACTAATGATCAACATTTAACTTGATAATGCGTATTTTTAGAAGAACAGGGAGGTGGCTCCTCTGTTCCATTATCAAATGAAACCTAAAGTGTCTTTACATCAGCTCACACGAGAGGAGCAGTTCAAAGGAAAGGACTCATGCTTAAAGCCACTCAAGTTTAACAACAAGTTTACGTAATCAAAAGCGCAAAGAGATCGGGCCATAAGCGCCCACACACACTATACATGTTTTCTAAGTGCACTTGATAATGCGATGTCCGTGGTGAACCTCCTGGAGTCCCGTGGCACCCAGTCGGCGGTAAAGGATAGAACTGGATGCCATGGGTTTTCCAAGTCCACATTGGCGGATAGTCCCAGCTCCTCGCATTCCAAGTCTCGTTCGATGAGGCCGTTTCGCCACCCACGCGGACCTGTAGGGGTAGTAACATCGACCTCAGCACCAGCACATCCGCCGTCAGTTGTCACCGCCATCGGCGACGCCTCGTCAAGACGCTTACAAAGACGGGCGTAGCGGCTCATGCTGGCCTCACCGGTGCCCACGATCAAGAGGAAGACGCCTGCCGCCCTCCTCCCGGATCTAGCAGGCGGCGGTGATCCTCCAAGCGACCTTTGCATGGTGAACCAGAGCACGGTCGCACGTGATGCTCTTCCGCTAAGGGCCCGCAGTGATCACTGCACGCATCCGGTGAGGGTGATGCACTATGTCCGCATAGCGAGCATGGAAACGGCATCGGGCACTCATATAGCAGTGGGATGAAGGCTCTTGGAGGCATCAGCAAGCCGCTCCATGAAACTGGGAGTGTTCAGAGGGGACGCTATGCCCGCTTGAATATGTGAGCAAGTTACTACTTAGATTTAATCCGAATAAGCACAAAATAAATCATGACGCTATAATGATGAAACTAATCATGTGGACTAGCATAGTAGCAGGATGTTGGAAATAGTCTCTTAGAGGAACAATAATAAACGGCTATTATTGCATTTCCTTGTTCATGATAGGTTGTCTATTGTTCATGGAAGAATTACATGACCGAAGAACCGTAAGATGTGCTGTAATCACATAGCCACAACATGTCCCTTAGGGAGCCTCTAGTCGACTAGCCTGCTGATCAGATGTATGGTCATATTTGACCATGGACATTGATGTCATTGATAACCTATCAAATCATTAGACTGATGTGATGGACAAGACCCAATCCTAAGCATAGCACAAGATCGTAGTTCGCTTGCTAAAAGCTTTTCTAATGTCAAGTATCATTTCTTAGACCATGAGATTGTGCAACTCCGGATACCGTAGGAATGCTTTGGTGTGCCAAACGCCACAACGAATCGGGTGGCTATAAAGGTGCACTACGGGTATCTCCGAAAGTGTCTCTGGTTGGCACGAATCGAGATCGATTTGTCACCCGTGAGATGGAGAGGTATCTCGGCCCACTCGTAATGCATCATCATAATGAGCTCAATGTGACTAAGTAGTTAGTCATGGATCATGCATTACGGAACGAGTAAAGTGACTTGCCGGTAACGAGATTGAACGAGGTATTGGGATACCGACGATCAATCTCGCAAGTAACATACCGATTGACAAAGGGAATTGCACACGGATTGCTTGAATCTTGACATCGGGTTCATCCGATGAGATCATCGTGGAACATGTGGGAGCCAACATGGGTATCCAGATCCCGCTGTTGGTTATTGGCCGGAGAACGCCTCGGTCATGTTCAGATGGTTCCCGAACCCGTAGGGTCTACACACTTAAGGTTCGTGACGCTTAGAGTTGTTATGGGAAATAGTATGTGGTTACCAAGGTTGTTCGAGTCCCGGATGAGATCCCTGACATGTCAAGGAGCTCCTGAATGGTCCAGAGGTGAAGATCGTATATTGGACGTAAGGATATTGGAGTCCGAATTGTTCCGGGTACCAGGTGATGACCAGCGGTCCGAAGGGTTTTGAGGCCCCTGAAGCTGCTAGGGGCCTTATGGGGCAAAGGGAGAGGGCACATCAGCCTCAAGGGGCTGAGCGCCCTCCCACCCCATCTCACGAATCAGAGAGGTGGGGGCGCCACCCTCAGGCAGCCGCCTCCCGGCTTGGGGGCAAGTTTCTAGGGTGGGGGCGCCAAACCCATCTAGGGTTTCTCGGCCGCCGCCTCCCCTAGGGAACCCTAGGCGCCCCCTCCTCCTTCCCTATATAGTGAGGAGAGAGAGGCACGGCCCCATCCTTCCATCTGGGCGAGAACCCTCTCCCCCCCGATATCGATCTCCTACTTCCTCCTAGTGCTGTAGGAGGAGATGTCCCTCGCTGACGGAGAACCACGAGGCTCCATCCCACTACGCGATCTGCATTATCGGAGTTCTCCTCAACTTTTACCTCCCTTGCTGGATCTAAGAAGGAGAGAGATGTCCCTCTGTGCTGATAAGTTGTTTGAACGCGAAATTTGATTGCACCGTCCGCTCGGAGGCTAGATCGGATCTTCCGCGATTTGAATCGCCCAGTACAACTCCATCAACCGCGTTTGTAACGCTCGCTTAGCGATCTTCAAGGGTATGAAGATGCTCATCCTTCCTCTCTTGTTGCTAGAATTCCATAGATTGATCTTGGTGATGCGAGAAAATTTTGAATTTCGCTACGCTCCCAACATAGGATACAGAGTAGAAACATGAATTCTACCACGATTTCA
>JAHIAM010006380.1:0-39328 GCA_021605205.1 Aegilops longissima | reverse complement strand
ATCGTCGGACGTCCGGAAGGGTCGGACGTCCGTGTCCTATAACCAACTGCATCCCTTCTTCCTCTTGACATACTTGGGGTTCTCGCCGTCTTGGCTCTTGCAAGTAGTAGATCCTTGGTTCGCCTCCATGTACCTGATTACACACGAGTTTCAATGAGGTAGTAGCCATGTCTCATGGGTAGAAATAAGAAGTTCGGAGAGGAGCGAGTTCACCTTATCTTCAATAGCCTTAGCTCGGGCTCTTGTCATGGGTCCCGGTGGTGTTGAGGGAGATGTAGGCACGTCCGTGGGGATGAGTGAGGGCTGCTCCGCATCAAGATTCACCTTTATGTATGAGAAGTAGAGGTCGCACGTGTCACTTGCCAAACGGACTCTTGACATGGTGATGACCGTAGGATGCTCCGCATCAATCCCTCACTCATCCCCATGGACGTGCCTACATCTCCCTCAACACCACCGGGACCCATGACAAGAGCTCGAGCCAAGGCTATTGAAGATAAGGTGAACCCGCTCCTCTCCGAACTTCTTATTTCTACCCATGAGACATGGCTACTACCTCATTCCGAAACTCTATGTGTAATCAGGTACATGGAGGCGAACCAAGGATCTACTACTTGCAAGAGCCAAGACGGCGAGGACCCCAAGTATGTCAAAGAGGAAGAAGGATGCAAATGAAGCTACAGACACGGACGTCTGACCCCTTCCGGACGTCCGACGATTCCTGTGACACGGACGTCCGACGCCCTCGGACGTCCGAACTTCGTCACCGAATCAAACCTACGGATGATCGAGCTGACCGGACGTCCGGACTACAATCACCGAGCCGGAACTACGGACGATCGATCGCCCGGACGTCCGGACCCTCCTCGAAGCCTCGGACGACCGGTCCGCTACTGACGACAGACGCACTCTACGACAGAGAAGAATCGACGGACGTCCGAAAGCGCGTCGACGATCGACCTTCCCGAGCCTCCGGACGTCCGACGCCTTCCGGACGTCCGATGCCTGATGCGGGCTGAAGCCCATGTACCCCTTCGTTTTGACTTCCATTTGCACTAAGACTATAAATAGGACCCTCCCATCTCCTAGTTAGGGTTAGCAAAGGATTAGCTCATATTTGTGTGAGGGCTTTGCTCATCCACTTGGCTACTTCTCCTCGGAGATCAGGACCTCTGGAGAAGATTCCCAAGCGGATTCAAGACCCCCGTCTAGGGTGGACCCATCAAGACCTCCTCTTGGAGAAGAACGGCTACTCGTGTATCTTTACCTTTATTGTTCTTGAATCTAGTGCCACTCTATGTGTTCACCGATCTAGCACTTGTGTGATTGATTTCTTGTCGGTTGAGTGATCTCTCTCTCGTTTTCCCCGTGTTTTCCCTCTTGTTCTTCCGCGTGTTCTTCGTGATTCACCGTAGGATCCGCTCCAACGTGAAAGACCGCCCACATAGGGTTCTACCCTACATCATATGGTATCATGAGCCACGTTCATCACGTTTTTGGAGCCCCTACATCGTGTTTTCTAGCTTGATTCTGTTGTTTTCGTCCTAAATTCAAAAATCCCCACCAAAAATAGCCCCAATTTTTTTTGTGATTTGTTAGTGTGATGAGATTTTGTTGGATTTGGTCCATGGATTTGTGTTGCTACATGTGGATCTAGCTTTCCCCACCCTCCCCACCCTTTTCCATCTTCCAAACCCTCGATTTCGACCTCACAATCATCTTCTTCCCGGAAATTTTGCGCCTCTCCCGGGCCCGATTTTCGCCAGTTCGGACATCCGGACAAGGCCGGACGTCCGACGCAGTCCGGACGATCAGAGATCACTGACGACCGTAAGATCACGGACGTCCAGAAACCCCCACCAAACTGAATTTCTTCATTCGAGACACCACCACCACCCCATATTTCTCCACATCTTCCAAACCCATATACACCAAAATCTTCCACGATTCCTCTGATGACGATTTTGACACATTTTGGTCTTTGAGATTTTGAGTTGTGGCTTCCATATCCTTTTGTGTTTCGGCTATCTAGGTGCGGTTCAAAGTCATCATCACCACTGCTCATCTACATCAACCAGTCATCATCGCAAGGACGATAACTTCGACGACATCTTTGTCATACCTTGCTATTGCATTGATAACCCACATTGCTTCATTTTGCGTAGCTTACCCATCGAGACTAGCCTTTGAGTATTGCCGGCAACGTGACTTGTGCACATTTAGTGATCATACTCCATAGCATACATACCATACCAAAGTGGTGCATATCTTAGCATCAACTTGTGTGTCACAAAGTTGTCATCGCATACACAATTGCTATCTGGGTTCGTGAAGTTTCGCATGAGAAAAGAGCTCCAAAGAGAAAGAGCCAAACAAGCTTTTAAGCAAAGAGAAAGATAAGCAAAGAGCTTATGAGCAAGAACCATAGCATCATCAAACATTAAGATTGTCATACTTGATCATCTTGGATCAATACATCGACACACCATACATATAGCATACTTGGGATAGAAGTCGTTGCATTTTTGCTTAGTAGGTTGTGCACAAGTTAAGATTCGCCTATAGTGCAATCGTGCTAGCGTCTCTCTAGTGTTGTGCAACAAGAGCATCTTGGTGAATTCCACATTTTGGCTCATCCTTGGTTGCATAACCCCATACTATCTATTTGCGCGTGTGTCTCACTTACAATTGCATCAAATTTTGTGCCACCATCCTAACCGAGCTCCACCATAAGCTTTTATTTGTGTAGGTGTGAGAACCGACAAGAATCGGTACCAAGAGTGCTATTTCATTGTCCGCATTTGAGTGAACTTGATTCATTCTCAACATCGGTCAAAGGTACATTGGTATAAGTTCTTTTCCGTTCTACCACTCACATCTTGCTTGGAATGATGGATAGGCCAAGTTCTTCTACCAACCCACTCTTCATCGAGCAAGACGACGACATGTCTTCATACGTCACCAAGAGCCACCTCTTTGGTGCACAACGAGCATTGCACCAAGAACAACAAGCAATGAGCGACCGCATCGACAACCTCGCCACCGACTTGCGACTCTCCGAGCAACGTACAAGAGACTACTTCGACAACAAGTTCGACGCTAACAAGCAAGAGAATGATGCAAGAATGGACGAGATCCGCATGTTAATGAGAAACCGGCATCATTCCACTTCTTCATCATCAAGACGGAGCCACTCGAGGCGACACTCCGACGACACCTTCTACGACTCATGTACACCGTCATCGAACTCTCTTCGACGAGCCGCACGCCAAGATCGTCATGCATCTCGCAACCCGCTACATGACAAGCACTCACAAGAGCAAGTTGATGATCAAGTTCCTCGTCCTCAATCAAACCAAGAGGCTTTTGCTCAAGCTCAAGAACTGCAACGTCTTAAATGCGCCAACAAGAGGAAGAAAGAGCACGTCGTCACCAAGACGAACAAGACGCCAATGCTCAACGTCGTCAACAACAACAACGTGAAGCGCAAGCTCTTGAGGCGCAACGCGTGCCTTCAAGAATCAAGTAGAGCCGGCGCCAACCGCAATCGCGAACGGCGCAATCAAGAGGAAGCCCTTGAGAAGAAATACAAGAGAGGAACTACCAACCTAATGTACAACGTCAAGTTCCTCAAGCTCCTCCACAAGCTCGTCAAGCTCCACCTCAACCTCAAATTCCACACGAGCAAGTTGATCATGGTCTTCCTCGCGCCAAGAGCAACATGAAGACGAGTACATTCCACGTCAAGGACGTCATCATCAACATCGCCAACAATACAATGAAGAGCAACGCTACGGCAAGCTAAAATTCACCATGCCCAAGTTCAATGGAAGCAATGACCCCGAAGACTACCTCTCATGGGCATTGAAGGTTGACAAAATCTTCCGTTTGCACAACTACGATGAAGCGAAGAAAATCGCTATGGCATCACTTGAGTTCCAAGATTATGTGCTCATATGGTGGGAACAAATCATTGAGCGACGACAAGCAAGAGGTGAACCTCCAATCACCACTTGGGCTCAAATGAAGGATGTCATGCGAGCACGTTTTGTACCAACATACTACAATCGCGACCTCTTCAAGAAACTCCAACTACTCAAGCAAGGAACAAAGAGCGTTGAAGAATACTACAAGGAAATGGAGATAGCCATGATTCGAGCCAATGTCAAGGAAGATGATGAGCAAACTATGGCACGTTTCTTGAATGGACTCAATCATCCCATTAAGAAGATCGCCGACTTCCAACCATATTCATCCCTCATTGAGCTCGTGCATCAAGCTACAAAGGCGGAATGCCAAGTGCAAGATGACTTCAAACGCCAAGTACTCATCCAAGACCTACGGTCCATCCAACAACCAAGCTTCAACGACTCCTCCAACTTCCACATCGACCAAGCCTTATTCAAGAAAGCGACGACAAGTCAAGTTACAAGAAAACTTCGACAAGTTCAAGTCGTTCTCCTCCTTCTACAAACAACCTCAAGCGCGTGCTTCATCCTCTACTCCGACCGATGAGACCATTAAGACAAGCTCCTTCAAGTGTTTCACTTGCGGCGGCCGAGGCCACAAGTCATACGAATGCACCAACAAGCGCACCATGATCCTCAACGACGATGGCACATATGACTCCATGAGTGAAGAGGAAATGGAAGCTCTTGAGCAAGTGGCCATGCACCAGCAAGTAAATGAAGATGAAGACGATCAAGTCTTTTGCGATGAGGATTCGAGCCCTGCTCTCGTTGTCTCCAAGGTCTTGACTCTTCAACATCAACAAGAAGAAGACCAACGATGCCACATCTTTCACACAAAAGCCGGCATCAATGGACGGTCCATCAAGGTCATCATCGATGGAGGTAGTTGCCACAACTTGGCAAGTGAAGAACTATGCTCCAAGCTACAATTGGTCAAGAGGAAGCACCCACATCCCTACAAGGTTCAATGGCTAAGTGACTCCGGCACTATCTGAGTTGAGCATCGGTCCAAGTCTCCTTCAAAATTGGCGCTACGAAGACACATTGGAATGTGGCGTAGTCCCAATGACCGTTGTCACCTACTCCTTGGTGCGACCATGGCAATTCGACCGTGGTGTCATCCACAATGGGCGCACCAATCACTATAGCTTCAAAATGAAAGGGAAAGAATATGTGCTCGACCTATGTCTCCTAGTCAAGTGATTGCCGACAAGCAAGCCACCCATCATAGAGAGAAGAGTGAGAAAGTGATCCACCCAAAAGTGAGTGAGAGCCACAAGCCAAATTTGAGCGACTCTTAGCCTAGAGAAAAACCTCATCCTATTTGCCACCAAAAGTGAGATGAGAGAAGTGTGTGAGAACCCATCAACCGTGATGCACTTTCTCCTTGTGTGCAAGGATGGAGAACCAAACATGATATAGGGCGGAACCCTATGTGGACGATCTTTCACGTTTGGAGAGAATCCCTCGAGGAACACGAAGAGCGAAAGCGGAAAACACGGGAAAACGAGGGAGAAGTCACTCAACCGACAAGAAACCAATCACACAAGTGCTAGATTATTGAATGCATAGAGTGACACAAGATCCGAGATCAACAAAGGAAAGATACAAGGGTAGCCGTTCTTCTCCGAGAGGAGGTCTTGATGGGTCCACCCTAGGAGGGGGTCTTGAATCCGCTTGGGGGATCTTCTCCGTAGAGGTCCTGATCTCAAAAGGAGAAGTAGCCAAGTGGATGAGCAAAGGCTCTCACACCGAAATATGAGCAAATCCAAAGCTACCCTAACTAGGAGGAGGTGGAGGAGTATATATAGTCATGGGCCACGAAGAAGTAAGTGAAGGGGTACATGGGCTGCGCCCAACACACTGCTTGTCTTGTGAGAGGCGTCGGACGTCCGGAGGGTTCCGGCGTCCGGAGGCTCGGAAGGTCCGGACGTCTGGTGCTCTTCCGACGTCCGTAGATTCGCTCGGGGCATGCTTGATCGGACGTCTGGAGGGGCTCGGTCGTCCGGAGGCTCATGAGGTCCCGGACGTCCGTGATCTTCGGATGTCCGCAAATTTGGTTCGGTGGTCGCTGCACGGACGTCCGGAGGGGGCGGTCGTCCGAGCTGGAGTCGTCGGATGTCCGCCAGCTGTAGCCGCCAGCTTCCTCTCTTGGTCCTTGTAGTTTGTGTCCTCGCCGTCTTGTCCATGGTCTTCCTCCTTGATGAGGACATCAATACCATTGTTACACCCACAGCCCCTCTTGCTACATATCTTTGGACCAATTACTAGAGCTCGCACGCCAATTAAATTATCGGTACTTTCGTTTCTTGGTAATGATTCTAATGTTCATGAGAATATGATGCTGCCTAAATTGGATACATTTGTTTTGCTTACAAATGAAGGCCCTAGCTTGGAGAAGGATGGACATTGGAGCAAGAACAAGCATGGAGATAATGCCATGCGCAAGGAGAACAAAACGGAGTTACAAGTGATGATTCCAGACTTTGAAGCCACCCTAATGAGTGCATGAGGCCTTGGACGAAATATACAAGATGCCACTTCATAATATTCGTCCATAGGCTATTCTAGGTGCTGCGTCACCTTATTATTGGGCCAGGCCCATGTAATTTCGAAATACTTAAGTATAGGCTGTTTTAGAGTCCGTATGTGTGGGGAAACAAGAGTTAGGGTTGATTTGGACCCCTCCACCAAGGGCCACGAAATTCCCCCTCTTCCTCCATATATACCGCCCTTAGGGCACCGTTTAGACCTTGGGTTTTGTTTAGATTAAAAGTTCGCCATAGCTGCAACTTCACGTGCCGTTTGTGTTCCACGACCGGACAAAGACGTCACGTAACCCCACCTTGATCAATAAAGCTTTCATCTTATATTCGCAATATCCAGATTGCAATCTCAGTTTCTTGCTTGTTCTTCGTTTGCTCGCAGAAAATGACCCTCGTGGTCGTTTGATCGTGCTCCGGCGTGGTCAATAACCTCTCGGAGTTGGTTTAGCGATTGCTAAGGCGCGACGTCCTCGCACGTTCGTAGTCGGATCGTCAAAGTCGACTTCCTCCAAAGCGAAACCACATCTCATCGAAAGACGGGACACCTTTGCCTCTATCAAGTGGTATCAGATTTTCAGGTTGCTCGGTGAGATTTTACAGTTTTTCGTAGATTAGATCGAGTCTGTTCTTCATACCTAAAGTCCACGAAAAAGCCACAAAAAAAATTAGGGTTAGTTCATCATATCCGAACCAATCTGAGCCATTGCATAATCTTTTTAGGGTTTTTGCTTTGTTGAATTTGCGGTTGCATCGTCGTGTCAAGTTGCTGGTCTTAGAGTCTAGTCTTTTAGAGTTTCGAGTTCTGGTCATAAGTTGTCACGCCGCCGCCGCACCATCATCATCGCCTTGCCATCTACCACCATTGCTTATCCGCCACCGCTCTGAATCCGTATCCATATACCACCACCAATCCGTATCCATATACCACCACCGCTACCATATATCACCACCGCTGCCATATACCACCACCATATATCCACCACCAATCCGAAGTTCTTCTCATATTAGGTTTGTTTTCGAGATCCATCTAGTTTCGATTCGTGTTTCCTTGCTGCGTAGGTGTTTCTAAATCTTCCGTTTGCACAACTACGATGAAGCGAAGAAAATCGCTATGGCATCACTTGAGTTCCAAGATTATGTGCTCATATGGTGGGAACAAATCATTGAGCGACGACAAGCAAGAGGTGAACCTCCAATCACCACTTGGGCTCAAATGAAGGATGTCATGCGAGCACGTTTTGTACCAACATACTACAATCGCGACCTCTTCAAGAAACTCCAACTACTCAAGCAAGGAACAAAGAGCGTTGAAGAATACTACAAGGAAATGGAGATAGCCATGATTCGAGCCAATGTCAAGGAAAATGATGAGCAAACTATGGCACGTTTCTTGAATAGACTCAATCATCCCATTAAGAAGATCGCCGATTTCCAACCATATTCATCCCTCATTGAGCTCGTGCATCAAGCTACAAAGGCGGAACGCCAAGTGCAAGATGACTTCAAGTACGCCAAGTACTCATCCAAGACCTACGGTCCATCCAACAACCATGCTTCAACGACTCCTCCAACTTCCACATCGACCAAGCCTTATTCAAGAAACGACGACAAGTCAAGTTACAAGAAAACTTCGACAAGTTCAAGTCGTTCTCCTCCTTCTACAAACAACCTCAAGCCGCGTGCTTCATCCTCTACTCCGACCGATGAGACCATTAAGACAAGCTCCTTCAAGTGTTTCACTTGCGGCGGCCGAGGCCACAAGTCATACGAATGCACCAACAAGCGCACCATGATCCTCAACGACGATGGCACATATGACTCCATGAGTGAAGAGGAAATGGAAGCTCTTGAGCAAGTGGCCATGCACCAGCAAGTAAATGAAGATGAAGACGATCAAGTCTTTTGCGATGAGGATTCGAGCCCCGCTCTCGTTGTCTCCAAGGTCTTGACTCTTCAACATCAACAAGAAGAAGACCAACGATGCCACATCTTTCACACAAAAGCCGGCATCAATGGACGGTCCATCAAGGTCATCATCGATGGAGGTAGTTGCCACAACTTGGCAAGTGAAGAACTATGCTCCAAGCTACAATTGGTCAAGAGGAAGCACCCACATCCCTACAAGGTTCAATGGCTAAGTGACTCGGGCATATACTGAGTTGAGCATACGGTCCAAGTCTCCTTCAAAATTGGCGCTTACGAAGACACATTGGAATGTGACGTAGTCCCAATGACCGTTTGTCACCTACTCCTTGGTCGACCATGGCAATTCGACCGTGGTGTCATCCACAATGGGCGCACCAATCACTATAGCTTCAAAATGAAAGGGAAAGAATATGTGCTACGACCTATGTCTCCTAGTCAAGTGATTGCCGACAAGCAAGCCACCCATCATAGAGAGAAGAGTGAGAAAGTGATCCACCCAAAAGTGAGTGAGAGCCACAAGCCAAATTTGAGCGACTCTTCGCCTAGAGAGAAAAACCTCATCCTATTTGCCACCAAAAGTGAGATGAGAGAAGTGTGTGAGAACCCATCAACCGTGATGCACTTTCTCCTTGTGTGCAAGGATGGAGAACCAAACATGATATAGGGCGGAACCCTATGTGGACGATCTTTCACGTTTGGAGAGAATCCCTACGAGGAACACGAAGAACGAGCGGAAAACACGGGGAAAACGAGGGAGAAGTCACTCAACCGACAAGAAACCAATCACACAAGTGCTAGATTATTGAATGCATAGAGTGACACAAGATCCGAGATCAACAAAGGAAAGATACAAGGGTAGCCGTTCTTCTCCGAGAGGAGGTCTTGATGGGTCCACCCTAGGTGATGAGGACATCAATACCATTGTTACACCCACAGCCCCTACTGCTACATATACTGGACCAATTACTAGAGCTCGCGCACGCCAATTAAATTATCAGGTACTTTCGTTTCTTGGTAATGATTCTAATGTTCATGAGAATATGATGCTGCCTAAATTGGATACATTTGTTTTGCTTACAAATGAAGGCCCTAGCTTGGAGAAGGATGGACATTGGAGCAAGAACAAGCATGGAGATAATGCCATGCGCAAGGGGAACAAGAACGGAGTTACAAGTGATGATTTCAGGACTTTGAAGCCACCATAATGGATGCATGAAGCCTTGGACGAAATATACAAGATGCTACTTCATAAATGTCGTCCGAGGCTATTCTAGGTGCTCACGTCACCTTATTAGTGGGCCAGGCCCATGTAATTTCGAAATACTTAAGTATAGGCTGTTTTAGAGTCCGTATGTGTGGGAAACAAGAGTTAGGGTTGATTTCGGACCCCTCCACCAAGGGCCACGAAATTCCCCCCCTCTTCCTCCATATATACAGCCCTTAGGGCACCGTTTAGACCTTGGGTTTTGTTTAGATTAAAAGTTCGCCATAGCTGCAACTTCGCGTGCCGCTTGTGTTCAACGACCGCACAAAGGCGCCACGAACCCCACCTTGATCAATAAAGCTTTCATCTTATATTCGCAATATCCAGATTGCAATCTCAGTTTCTTGCTTGTTCTTCGCTTGCTCGCAGGAAAGACCCTCGTGGTCGTTGATCGTGCTCCGGCGTGGTCAATAACCTCTCGGAGTTGGTTTAGCGATTGCTAAGGCGCGACGTCCTCGCACATTCGTAGTCGGATCGTCAAAGTCGACTTCCTCCAAAGCGAAAACCAACATCTCATCGAAAGACGGGACACCTTTGCCTCTATCAAGTGGTATCAGATTTTCAGGTTGCTCGGTGAGATTTTACAGTTTTCATAGATTAGATCGAGTCTGTTCTTCATACCTAAAGTCCACGAAAAAGCCAAAAAAAAATTAGGGTTAGTTCATCATACCCGAACCAATCTGAGCCTTTGCATAATCTTTTTAGGGTTTTTGCTTTGTTGAATTTATGGTTGCATCGTCGTGTCAAGTTGCTGGTCTTAGAGTCTAGTCTTTTAGAGTTTCGAGTTCGGTCATAAGTTGTCACGCCGCCGCACCATCATCATCGCCTTGCCACAGCTCTCAATCCGTATCCATATAACAACACCAATCAGTATCCATATACCACCACCGCTACCATATACCACCACCGCCATATACCACCACCATATATCCACCACCAATCCGAAGTTCCTTGCATATTAGGTTTGTTTTCGAGATCCATCTAGTTTCCGATTTGTGTTTTCCTTGTCGGAGTAGGTTTCGAAAAAAAAAAGTCCGAAACCACCTCCGTTTAGGCCCAAAATTTTCCAAAACGCACTTGTCGAAAAATTTTACGGCTATCCTGTTTTTAAGTGTTTCTAAGTGTATTGAGACAATCGCCGTTATAGAAAGTTTTTTGACCTGTTTCAGCTTTTGGGTCCGGCAATCGAAAAAAAAATTTTGGTCGAAAAAATTTCGTGCCCATCCTGTCGGTTTGACACAGGAAGAGTTTTGAGACACTCGCCATTATAGTGATTTTCGCAAAAAAAAAAGAAAAAAAAAAAAAGCGAAAAAAATTATTCCAGAGTGTGCTTTTCCGTAGTTTCCGTGCAGCGCCGTGATTTTGTTAGTGTTCTAGGCTCGCGTCTCTATCACGGTCTAGCCTAGGACCAGACAAGATCTGTCGTTGAGCGCTTATTCAACTTTGCATCTCTGAATTGATTATTGCTGACCCTTTTGCTACCATATTATAAGCCTTCCCAGCTCCACATACATCTACATCGTCGTGCTTGACTCTCCCCGTAATCGCTCTATCCAAGCTTTGAGAGTTTTGACTACATCGGTTGCCGATCACCGCCGCTTCTTTGGGTAAGAACTGGTAAGAATTTGAGATTTGCTTGACGGATTTGTGATCGTCCACCACACCACCACCACCACTTCCTAGTAGTCCGTCAATCATATTCTTGTGTGTTTCTATTGTCGCTAACCATGGCAGGATCACAAGCCGACGAGACCGACCGGGAGAACATGACAAACAAAGCGCTACATGATAAGTTTCAACAAATGATGAGTGGGCAGGTGGACGATGTGCTAAATAGATTTGAAGAGGCCATGGAGAAGATAGATGGCATTGAGAAGGCGTCAAACAAAGCTCGATAACAAGTTTAATGAATTGCTCGCGCGTCTACCACCACCACCACCGGCTGCACCTAACGCACCTCTACTACAACAACATGGACTACCTCCACATCGCGAAACAGCCCTCCGCATGAGCTTCCCGTGTCCCTCTTCACCGCCAAGCTGCTGGTGCTGCTGTTGATACTTCTGTGGCTCCTGCTGCTGCGGTGGGGGAGGATGATTATGTAAGAGCTTACGAGGATGAGGTTGATCAACATCAGAACTACGTGCAACCACCAGCACCACAACCACCAGGTCGTCCACATGCAAATAATGGCAATGTTCGCCCCTTCAGTACGAGATCATGACCATCTCCCTAAACTGAAATTGAATATTCCACCATTTGAGGGTAGATATGTTCCTGATATATATCTTACTTGGGAGTTAGAAACTGAACAACGATTTACATGTTTACAATATCCCGAGGAGAGACGTGTTCCTGCTGCTGTTTGTGCTTTCACTAGCTTTGCATGTGTTTGGTGGTCCGAACATTGTAGATTATATCCTGTTCCAGCTACTTGGGCTGCTTTGAAAACTGCTATGCGTGCTCGTTGGGTTCCACCATATTATCAGCGTGAATTACTTCAAAAATTGCAGCGCTTAAGACAAGGAAAAATTCGGTAGAAGAATATTATCAGAATTACAAACTGGCTTGATTAGATGTGGTATTGTTGAGGAGAATGAAGCTATGCTTGCACGTTTTCTGGGTGGATTAAATAGAGATTCAGACCATTCTAGACTACAAGGATTATAATAATATCACTCGATTATTCCATCTTGCTTGTAAAGCTGAACGTGAAGTGCAGGATCGATGTGCCTTGGCGCGACTAACTTTTCTGCAGGTCGACCTTCATCATGGACACCACGTTCATCATCTACTTCCACACGCTTCTACTACACCGGCACCTCCGTCGGCTGCCACCTCCAACCGTGATACAAGAAAGCAGCACAACCACCACTATCCGCCAAGAGCACACCGCTGGGCCTACACAGAGCTCTTCTTCTTCCATGGCGTCAACAGGGCACACAAGTGATATTATTTGTCGTCGTTGTAAGGGAAGAGGACATTTTATGAGAGAATGCCAATCTCAGCGTGTGATGATTGCTACCGAGGATGGTGGGTATGAGTCCGCTAGTGACTATGATGAAGAGACTTTGGCTCTTATTACACATGAAGAACACGGTGGAGATGATTCTGATCCTGAGACGCAATACATGGCTGTCAAGATGCTTTGACAGGTATGAATGTTTAGTTGCTCAACGTGTTTTGAGTGTGCAGGTTACACAAGCTGAGCAAAATCAGAGGCATAACTTGTTCCATACAAAGGGAGTTGTGAAGGAACGTTCTATTCACGTCCATCATAGATGGAGGGAGCTGCAACAACTTGGCTAGCATGGATATGGTGGAGAAGCTTTCTCTCACCACAAGACCACATCCACATCCTTACTACATCCAATGGTTCAACAACAGCGGCAAGGTTAAGGTAACACGTCTGTTCGTGTGCATTTTAGTATCTCTACATATGCTGATTATGTTGATTGTGATGTGGTACCTATGCAAGCATGTTCCTTATTACTTGGTAGACCATGGCAATTTGATAAAATTTCTGTACACCATGGTAGAAACAATCAGTATACTCTTGTTCACAAGGATAAAAATATTACTTTGCTTCCTATGACTCCTGATTCCATTTTGAAAGATGATATTAATAGAGCTAATAAAGCAAAACAGGAGAAAAATAAGAGTGAAAATCAGATTGTGGCAAAAGAATTTGAGCAACAAATGAAGCCTAATAATAAACCATCTAATGTTGCTTCAAATTAAACTGAAAAGTGCATGTTTATTTGCCACCAAATCTGATATTGATGAGCTAGATTCTAGCAAATCTGTTTGCTATGCTTTTGTGTGCAAAGAGGCATTATTTTCATTCGAGGACGTGCCTTCCTCTTTGCCCCTCGCTGTCACTAACATTTTGCAGGGAGTTCACGACGCCTTCCCACAAGACGTGCCACCGGATTACCACCTATTCGAGGGATTGAGCATCAAATTGACTTAATTCCGGTGCATCGCTACCCAACCGCGCACCATACCGCACCAATCCAGAGGAGACGAAGGAGATTATGCGTCAAGTACAGGAGCTGCTCGACAAAGGTTATATACGCGAATCTCTTAGTCCTTGTGCTGTTCCTATTATACTAGTGCCTAAAAAGGATGGTACGTCATGTATGTGTGTTGATTGTAGAGGCATTAATAATATTACTATTCGTTATCGCCATCCTATTCCTAGGCTAGATGATATGCTTGATGAATTGAGTGGCTCTACAATATTCTCCAAAGTTGATTTATGAGTGGATACCATCAAATTCGTATGAAATTGGGAGATGAATGGAAAACAGCATTTAAAACTAAGTTTGGATTATATGAGTGGTTAGTCATGCCTTTTGGGTTAACTAATGCACCTAGTACTTTCATGAGATTAATGAACGAAGTTTTACGTGCTTTCATTGGACGATTTGTGGTAGTTTACTTTGATGATATACTGATTTATAGCAAATCTTTGGAAGAACATTTGGAACATTTACGTGCTGTTTTTAATGCTCTCGTGATGCACGCTTGTTTGGTAACCTTGGGAAGTGCACCTTTTGCACCGACCGAGTATCTTTTCTTGGCTATGTTGTTACTCCACGGGAATTGAAGTTGATAAAGCCAAGATTGAAGCTATTGAGAGTTGGCCGCAGCCCAAAACGGTCACACAAGTGAGGAGTTTTCTTGGACTCGCTGGTTTCTATAGGCGTTTTGTGAGAGACTTTAGCACCATTGCTGCACCTCTCAATGAGCTTACAAAGAAGGATGTGCCTTTTGTTTGGGGTACCGCACGGAAGAAGCCTTCACGGTATTGAAAGATAAGTTAACACATGCTCCTTTACTCCAACTTCCTGACTTTAATAAGACTTTTGAGCTTGAATGTGATGCTAGTGGAATTGGATTAGGGGTGTGTTATTACAAGATGGCAAACCTGTTGCATACTTTTCTCGAAAAATTGAGTGGGCCTAGTCTGAACTATTCTACTTATGACAAAGAATTATATGCTCTTGTTCGGACTTTAGAGACATGGCAACATTATTTATGGCCCAAAGAATTTGTTATACATTCTAATCATGAATCTTTGAAACATATTAAAAGTCAAGCTAAACTGAATCGTAGACATGCTAAATGGGTTGAATTCATTGAGACTTTCCTTATGTCATTAAACACAAGAAGGGTAAAGAAAATGTTATTGCTTGATGCTTTGTCTCGTCGCTATACTATGCTTTCACAACTTGACTTCAAAATATTTGGTTTGGAGACCATCAAAGATCAATATGTGCATGATGCTGATTTTAAAGATGTAATGCAGAATTGTAAAGAAGGAAGAACATGGAACAAGTTCGTTATTAATGATGGTTTTGTGTTCCGTGCTAACAAGCTATGCATTCCTGCTAGCTCTGTTAGCCTTTTGTTGTTGCAGGAGGCGATGGAGGAGGATTAATGGGACACTTTGGCGTCAAGAAGACGGAGGATATACTTGCTACACATTTCTTTTGGCCAAAGATGAGACGGATGTTGAGCGTTTTGTTGCTCGCTGCACTACATGTCAAAAAGCTAAGTCACGACTCAATCCTCATGGTTTATATATGCCTTTGCTCTGTGCCTAGTGTTCCTTGGGAGGATATATCTATGGACTTTGTTTTAGGTTTACCTCGAACAAAGAAGGGAGGGATAGCATATTTGTTGTCGTGGATAGATTCTCAAAATGGCACACTTTATACCATGTCATAAAAGCGATGATCTTGTTAATGTTGCTGATTTGTTCTTTCGTGAAATTATTCGCTTGCATGGTGTGCCAAATACTATTGTTTCAGATCGTGATACTAAATTTCTTAGCCACTTTTGGAGATGTTTATGGGCTAAGTTGGGGACTAAACTGCTTTTTAGTACTACTTGTCACCCCAAAACCGATGGACAAACTGAAGTAGTCAATAGAACATTGTCTACTATGCTTAGGGCTGTTTTGAAGAATAATAAGAAAATGTGGGAAGAATGCTTGCCTCATATTGAATTTGCTTATAATCGCTCATTGCATTCTACTACTAAGATGTGCCCTTTTGAAATTGTGTATGGCTTCCTACCTCGTGCACCTATTGATTTGTTGCCTCTTCCATCTTCGGAGAAGGTTAATTTTGATGCTAAAGAACGTGCTGAATTGATTTTAAAATGCATGAGATAACTAAGGAAAACATTGAGCGTATGAATGCTAAATATAAACTTGCTGGAGATAAGGGTAGAAAACATGTTGTCTTTGCACCGGAGATCTTGTTTGGTTACATTTATGTAAGGATAGGTTTCTAATTTGCGCAAATCAAAGCTAATGCCACGTCTGATGGTCCATTTAAGGTGTTAGAGAAAATAAATGATAATGCATATAAACTTGAGCTGCCTGCAGATTTTGGGGTTAGTCCCACTTTTAACATTGCAGATTTGAAGCCTTATTTGGGTGAGGAATATGAGCTTCCGTCGAGGACGACTTCATTTCAAGAAGGGGAGGATGATGAGGACATCAATACCATTGTTACACCCACAGCCCCTCTTGCTACATATACCGGACCAATTACTAGAGCTCACAAGACGCCAATTAAATTATCGTACTTTCGCTTCTTGGTAATGATTCTAATGTTCATGAGAATATGATGCTGCCTAAATTGGATACATTTGTTTTGCTTACAAATGAAGGCCCTAGCTTGGAGAAGGATGGACATTGGAGCAAGAACAAGCATGGAGATAATGCCATGCGCAAGGGGAACAAGAACGGAGTTACAAGTGATGATTTCAGGACTTTGAAGCCACCATAATGGATGCATGAAGCCTTGGACGAAATATACAAGATGCTACTTCATAAATGTCGTCCCGAGGCTATTCTAGGTGCTGCGTCACCTTATTAGTGGGCCAGGCCCATGTAATTTCGAAATACTTAAGTATAGGCTGTTTTTAGAGTCCGTATGTGTGGGAAACAAGAGTTAGGGTTGATTTGGACCCCTCCACCAAGGGCCACGAAATTCCCCCTCTTCCTCCATATATACAGCCCTTAGGGCACCGTTTAGACCTTGGGTTTTGTTTAGATTAAAAGTTCGCCATAGCTGCAACTTCGCGTTTCGCTTGTGTTCAACGACTGCACAAAGGCGCCACAGAACCCCACCTTGATCAATAAAGCTTTCATCTTATATTCGCAATATCCAGATTGCAATCTCAGTTTCTTGCTTGTTCTTCGTTTGCTCGCAGGAAATGACCCTCGTGGTCGGTTGATCGTGTTCGGCGTGGTCAATAACCTCTCGGAGTTGGTTTAGCGATTGCTAAGGCGCGACGTCCTCGCACGTTCGTAGTCAGATCGTCAAAGTCGACTTCCTCCAAAGCGAAAACCAACATCTCATCGAAAGACGGGACACCTTTGCCTCTATCACTAGGAGGGGGTCTTGAATCCGCTTGGGGGATCTTCTCCGTAGAGGTCCTGATCTCAAAAGGAGAAGTAGCCAAGTGGATGAGCAAAGGCTCTCACACCGAAATATGAGCAAATCCAAAGCTACCCTAACTAGGAGGAGGTGGAGGAGTATATATAGTCATGGGCCACGAAGAAGTAAGTGAAGGGGTACATGGGCTGCGGCCCAACACACTTTGTCTTGCAGAGCAGGCTCAGACGTCCGGAGGGTTCCGGTCGTCCGGAGGCTCGGGAAGGTCCGGACGTCTGGTGCTCTTCGGACGTCCGTAGATTCGGCTCGGGCATGCTTCGGTCGGACGTCTGGAGGGGCTCGGTCGTCCGGAGGCTCGCGGGGTCCCGGACGTCCGGTGATCTTCGGATGTCCGCAGATTTGGTTCGGTGGTCGCTGGCACGGACGTCCGGAGGGGGCCGGTCGTCCGGAGCCTGGGAGTCGTCGGATGTCCGGCCGCTGTAGCTTCGGCCAGCTTCCTCTCTTGGTCCTTGTAGTTTGTGTCCTCGCCGTCTTGTCCATGGTCTTCCTCCTTGATGAGGACATCAATACCATTGTTACACCCACAGCCCCTCTTGCTACATATAATCTTGGACCAATTACTAGAGCTCACAAGACGCCAATTAAATTATCGTACTTTCGTTTCTTGGTAATGATTCTAATGTTCATGAGAATATGATGCTGCCTAAATTGGATACATTTGTTTTGCTTACAAATGAAGGCCCTAGCTTGGAGAAGGATGGACATTGGAGCAAGAACAAGCATGGAGATAATGCCATGCGCAAGGAGAACAAGAACGGAGTTACAAGTGATGATTCCAGGACTTTGAAGCCACCCTAATGAGTGCATGAGGCCTTGGACGAAATATACAAGATGCCACTTCATAATATTCGTCCATAGGCTATTCTAGGTGCTGCGTCACCTTATTATTGGGCCAGGCCCATGTAATTTCGAAATACTTAAGTATAGGCTGTTTTTAGAGTCCGTATGTGTGGGGAAACAAGAGTTAGGGTTGATTTCGGACCCCTCCACCAAGGGCCACGAAATTCCCCCCCTCTTCCTCCATATATACCGCCCTTAGGGCACCGTTTAGACCTTGGGTTTTGTTTAGATTAAAAGTTCGCCATAGCTGCAACTTCGCGTACTTCGTTTGTGTTCCACGACCAGACAAAGACGTCACAGAACCCCACCTTGATCAATAAAGCTTTCATCTTATATTCGCAATATCCAGATTGCAATCTCAGTTTCTTGCTTGTTCTTCGTTTGCTCGCAGGAAATGCACCCTCGTCGTGGTCGTTGATCGTGCTCGGCGTGGTCAATAACATCTCGGAGTTGGTTTAGCGATTGCTAAGGCGCGGCGTCCTCGACGTCAGTAGTCGGATCGTCAAAGTCGACTTCCTCCAAAGCGAAACCACATCTCATCGAAAGACGGGACACCTTTGCCTCTATCAAGTGGTATCAGATTTTCAGGTTGCTCGGTGAGATTTTACAGTTTTCGTAGATTAGATCGAATCTGTTCTTCATACCTAAAGTCCACGAAAAAGCCACAAAAAAAATTAGGGTTAGTTCATCATATCCGAACCAATCTGAGCCATTGCATAATCTTTTTAGGGTTTTTGCTTTGTTGAATTTGCGGTTGCATCGTCGTGTCAAGTTGCTGGTCTTAGAGTCTAGTCTTTTAGAGTTTGAGTTCGGTCATAAGTTGTCACGCCGCCGCACCATCATCATCGCCTTGCCATCTACCACCATTGCTTATCCGCCACCGCTCTGAATCCGTATCCATATACCACCACCAATCCGTATCCATATACCACCACCGCTACCATATATCACCACCGCTGCCATATACCACCACCATATATCCACCACCAATCCGAGTTCTTCTCATATTAGGTTTGTTTTCGAGATCCATCTAGTTTCCGATTCGTGTTTCCTTGCCTGCGTAGGTGTTTCTAAATCTTCCGTTTGCACAACTACGATGAAGCGAAGAAAATCGCTATGGCATCACTTGAGTTCCAAGATTATGTGCTCATATGGTGGGAACAAATCATTGAGCGACGACAAGCAAGAGGTGAACCTCCAATCACCACTTGGGCTCAAATGAAGGATGTCATGCGAGCACGTTTTGTACCAACATACTACAATCGCGACCTCTTCAAGAAACTCCAACTACTCAAGCAAGGAACAAAGAGCGTTGAAGAATACTACAAGGAAATGGAGATAGCCATGATTCGAGCCAATGTCAAGGAAGATGATGAGCAAACTATGGCACGTTTCTTGAATGGACTCAATCATCCCATTAAGAAGATCGCCGACTTCCAACCATATTCATCCCTCATTGAGCTCGTGCATCAAGCTACAAAGGCGGAACGCCAAGTGCAAGATGACTTCAAGTACGCCAAATACTCATCCAAGACCTACGGTCCATCCAACAACCAAGCTTCAACGATGATAGAGGCGAGGGTGTCCCGATCTTTCGATGAGGTGATAACTATCGATTTGGTGGAGACGACTTTGACGATCCGACTACAAGCGTGCGACGTTGCGCCTTAGCAATCGCTAAACCAACTCCGAGAGGTTATTGACCACGCCGAGCACGATCAACGACCACGAAAGTCTATTCCTGCAAGCAATCGAAGAACAAGCAAGAATATGATAAAGCAATCTGAATATTGCGAATATATATGAAGTATTGATAATGGTGGGGATCCGTAAGCGGTCTTGGTCTGGTCGTTGGACACAAGCGAAGTACACGAAGTTGCAATGGCTAACTTTAACTAAACAAATCCCAGCAAAAAGCTACTAGATGGATCTACTTATATAGGAGCAAGGGGTGGCAGCCAAGGAGGTGGGAGGACGTCCCAAGGCAGCCTAAAACTAACCCTAGGTCGTACAAGGCCAATGGGCCCAAGCGGAGGTGACGTAACACCTTTGGACTTGTAGTTTGACTCGGATTCTGCTGCAGCATCAGATTGTTTCGTCTATAACTCAACGCTCCGGACTGATTTTAAGGTGATTCCAATTGGGTTGGAAAATGCACGAAATCTATTTTCCAACAAAAAAAGAATCAACCAATTTGGAGTCCGTATGAAAAAGTTATAGACGTTTTGAGTCAGGTATGTCTGTGCAGTCCGAATCTGAGTCCGAACGTGAGAGACTTGGACTCTATCTTCTCTTGGGCCAAAAGTGACGTGAGAGAACTTTTGAACAGCAGGTAAACATCTCTTTCTCCTTATCTTCATATGTGGATTGTACAAATGTCCCATACACCTGCAATTAGACAAAACACAAAAGTATGTGAAGTATTTTTATTCTGGATAACATAAATATATTATTGAATAGTTTGCACTAGAAATCACCTGAGAAATATGCATGTATGCAATATTTTTGGTCTCATCCAAGGTATTCATGTCCTCATCATCCTCCCCTTTTTGAAAACATAGCCGTCCTCGGCGTTGCTTAATCTGAAATGTGGCTAACAAAAGAGACAAGGTGTACATGTTGTATATGTATACGTCATCCATTTTACTTCCTTGATTTTTGCATATATGACACATGAATAGATGAGTAACTTGCATAGTTCATAAAATCTAAAGCCAACAAATTAGCACAAGAACTAGAAGGCTTGAAAATACTGCAACTCAGTTTGCACATATAAGTGAAGCTCTTATTTATTTCAAGAGATTGACAATGTTCATCATTAAACCATCCCAACATTGGTGAATAAACCTTATTTGAATCAAATTTACATGCTACAACATGCTTAGATAAGCAAACATGCAATGAGTCATTCGACACGAATCATCACCAAGATTAGAGGTCGATCAAAATGATTAAACATTGATTCTTTTGCATCAATAGTTAATTCAATGGGTGCTCTCAAAATTGTTGGTATTTCAGTTGTTTGATCACATGGCAAAGTCAAATTATCAATATAATCCTCTAAAATAGGTGGTGTGATCAAAGTAGTGGGTAGCTCAACACATGATGTATTCAAGTTAACTAGGCATGCATCATTCTCATGTAAAAGTGGAAAATCTGTACCTTTGTCATTACCTCTTATAGTCAACTCAGATGATGCAGGCACTCTCGATGGTGATGTGTCACATGGTGGAGATGATGTAGTCCTCGCAACAACGGATGTGGTTGTCATAGTACGCCTAGTAGTTGAATAAACATCTGTATCAACAGTTGGAATGTGCACCGTGCGCTTGTTCTCCTTGTGGGCAACAAGTCGTTTTATTTCTGTTCAGCTTTGCAAGCAAGACGAAACAAATGGTCCATAGGATAACACTCTTCATGAATTAGTATCTCCTGAATATTATGGTTTAATCCTCCCAAAATCTATCCATAAAATCTTCTTCACTTTCTTCTAAAAATGAGTGCAACAAGGTAGTTTGTAAATCATCATAATATTTTGTTACGTGTCACTACCTTGTTTTAAATGTTCCAGTTTTTAATCATGCCACGAGTATAATAAACATCGATTTAATCTATCTCTCATGACATGTTTTAAATCATCCCAAGTATTAGGTACATAATCAGGGTGTAACCGACAATATTCACTCCACCAAACTAGAGCATAACCAGTGAAAGAACCAACCGCAACCATAACTTTTTACGTTCATCAAAATTATGGGAAGCAAATATATTATTTATGTCTAACTCCCATTCAATATATAAAGGAGGTCTAAAACGGCCATTAAATGGTGGTATAGAAACATGAACCTGATCATGTGCATTTGGATGTTTGTGCACCTCTCGTGACGGTTGTGGTATTTGCATAGGTGGTGGCATGTCTCCGCGATCGACAAAGCCCATGAATTGACTCTGGATCCTGTCATGATTAGTAGAACAAGAAACAAAATCCAAAAATAATGTTCCTATAACTACTAGGATGTGGTGGTAAAAGCGCTCACAGTAAAGCAAATATCAATGTCTTACAAGTTCTTACCATGCAGCGGCGGTGATCGGCAACCAGCGGTGTCAAGTAACTCGAATATTGAGTAAAGCGATTGCCGGGGAGCGTCACGATACACGGTGTAGAAATATGTGGAGCTGGGTTGGCTATATATGGTAGCAAAAGATTAGCAATAATCAATTCAAAGATGCAATGTTGAATAACGCTCAACGAGGTACTGTGCTGGTCCTAGGCTAGACCGGACTAGAGACGCGAGCCTAGAATACTAATGAGGTCACGGCGTAGCACAACTTGCATCAATGAAGGATACTAAGTAGCTCTGGACAGCAAGATATAAGTGAAGATCACAATGGCAGCGAAGATAATGATGAAAAACAACTGCCACGCAGGATATACAACAACTCCCTCTCCAATTTTCCTCTTGAAAAGTTTGAGCCAATTTTCTGATAAATTCTTTCAAAGAATGGTACTAACTCAAGCTTTCCAATGCAAAAAGAATCACTCAATTCCGAGTTGATATGAGGAGTCAAAGAATTCTAAAACTGGCCTGAAAAATTGGAACAAGCTGTGTTCACGAACTTCAGAGGGCAAAAACACCTATTTAGAAGCCGATTTTGAGGTGTCAATTATTGAACTAGCTTCTGCAACTATTTAGATGCGCCTCGTCTCTAGCTTTAATTTGAGTACTCACGGAGTCAAAACGGACTTCGTATGAGGAAGATACACCTGTTTTACTGAACAGTGCGCAAAACAGATTCCAATCCGAATTCAGGTACGAGATTGATTCTAGATAGATCCGGTTTTTTTTCCTCTTTTTTTTTTCTCACGCTTTTTTTTTCTTTTTCTTCTCTCTCTTTTTCTTTTTTTTCTTTCCTTTTTTCTCTCTTTTTTTTCTCTATCTTTTTTTTTCTCCCTCTTTCCAAGACAAACTGGATAAGATGCAGATTGGATCAGGCGAAGATGTGAATGACCTCAACTATGATTATGACAATGAACAGTGCGTAGCACGTGATGGAAATTAATGGATGGGATGGTGGACAGCGGAAGGATAATGATGCAGCGGCGTGACTAATGTGAACAGAACTCGAAACTCTAAAGGAACAAGACACTAAGACCAGCAACTCGACACGACGATGCAACCGATAATTCAATAATGCAAACAATGAAAAGAAAATTGCAAAGGCTTGGACTGGCTAGGACAAATGATGAATAGATCTAACTTTTTTGGCTTTTCTTGGACAATTGGTAAGAAAATAAATCGAATCTAGGGATAATCGGAAAATCTCACCGAGCAACCTGAAAACTGATACCACTTGATAGAGGCGAGGGTGTCCCGATCTTCGATGAGGTGATAACTATCGATTTGGTGGAGACGACTTTGACGATCCGACTACAAACGCGTGCCGACGTTGCGCCTTAGCAATCGCTAAACCAACTCCGAGAGGTTATTGACCACGCTGAGCACGATCAACGACCACGAAAGTCTATTCCTGCAAGCAATCGAAGAACAAGCAAGAATATGATAAAGCAATCTGAATATTGCGAATATATATGAAGTATTGATAATGGTGGGGATCCGTAAGCGGTCTTGGTCTGGTCGTTGGACACAAACGAAGTACGAAGTTGCAATGGCTAACTTTTAACTAAACAAATCCCAAAAAAAAGCTACTAGATGGATCTACTTATATAGGAGCAAGGGGTGGCAGCCAAGGAGGTGGGAGGACGTCCCAAGGCAGCCTAAAACTAACCCTAGGTCGTACAAGGCCAATGGGCCCAAGCGGAGGTGACGTAACACCTTTGGACTTGTAGTTTGACTCGGATTCTGCTGCAGCATCAGATTGTTTCGTCTATAACTCAACGCTCCGGACTGATTTTAAGGTGATTCCAATTGGGTTGGAAAATGCACGAAATCTATTTTCCAACAAAAAAAGAATCAACCAATTTGGAGTCCGTATGAAAAGTTATAGACGTTTTGAGTCAGGTATGTCTGTGCAGTCCGAATCTGAGTCCGAACGTGAGAGACTTGGACTCTATCTTCTCTTGGGCCAAAAGTGACGTGAGAGAACTTTTTGAACAGCAGGTAAACATCTCTTTCTCCCTTATCTTCATATGTGGATTGTACAAATGTCCCATACACCTGCAATTAGACAAAACACAAAAGTATGTGAAGTATTTTTATTCTGGATAACATAAATATATTATTGAATAGTTTGCACTAGAAATCACCTGAGAAATATGCATGTATGCAATATTTTTGGTCTCATCCAAGGTATTCATGTCCTCATCAAACGACTCCTCCAACTTCCACATCGACCAAGCCTTATTCAAGAAACGACGACAAGTCAAGTTACAAGAAAACTTCGACAAGTTCAAGTCGTTCTCCTCCTTCTACAAACAACCTCAAGCCGCGTGCTTCATCCTCTACTCCGACCGATGAGACCATTAAGACAAACTCCTTCAAGTGTTTCACTTGCGGCGGCCGAGGCCACAAGTCATACGAATGCACCAACAAGCGCACCATGATCCTCAACGACGATGGCACATATGACTCCATGAGTGAAGAGGAAATGGAAGCTCTTGAGCAAGTGGCCATGCACCAGCAAGTAAATGAAGATGAATACGATCAAGTCTTTTGCGATGAGGATTCGAGCCCCGCTCTCGTTGTCTCCAAGGTCTTGACTCTTCAACATCAACAAGAAGAAGACCAACGATGCCACATCTTTCACACAAAAGCCGGCATCAATGGACGGTCCATCAAGGTCATCATTGATGGAGGTAGTTGCCACAACTTGGCAAGTGAAGAACTATGCTCCAAGCTACAATTGGTCAAGAGGAAGCACCCACATCCCTACAAGGTTCAATGGCTAAGTGACTCCAAGACTATCTGAGTTGAGCATACGGTCCAAGTCTCCTTCAAAATTGGCGCTTACGAAGACACATTGGAATGTGACGTAGTCCCAATGACCGTTTGTCACCTACTCCTTGGTCGACCATGGCAATTCGACCGTGGTGTCATCCACAATGGGCGCACCAATCACTATAGCTTCAAAATGAAAGGGAAAGAATATGTGCTACGACCTATGTCTCCTAGTCAAGTGATTGCCGACAAGCAAGCCACCCATCATAGAGAGAAGAGTGAGAAAGTGATCCACCCAAAAGTGAGTGAGAGCCACAAGCCAAATTTGAGCGACTCTTCGCCTAGAGAGAAAAACCTCATCCTATTTGCCACCAAAAGTGAGATGAGAGAAGTGTGTGAGAACCCATCAACCGTGATGCACTTTCTCCTTGTGTGCAAGGATGGAGAACCAAACATGATATAGGCGGAACCCTATGTGGACGATCTTTCACGTTTGGAGAGAATCCCTACGAGGAACACGAAGAACGAGCGGAAAACACGGGGAAAACGAGGGAGAAGTCACTCAACCGACAAGAAACCAATCACACAAGTGCTAGATTATTGAATGCATAGAGTGACACAAGATCCGAGATCAACAAAGGAAAGATACAAGGGTAGCCGTTCTTCTCCGAGAGGAGGTCTTGATGGGTCCACCCTAGGAGGGGGTCTTGAATCCGCTTGGGGGATCTTCTCCGTAGAGGTCCTGATCTCAAAAGGAGAAGTAGCCAAGTGGATGAGCAAAGGCTCTCACACCGAAATATGAGCAAATCCAAAGCTACCCTAACTAGGAGGAGGTGGAGGAGTATATATAGTCATGGGCCACGAAGAAGTAAGTGAAGGGGTACATGGGCTGCGGCCCAACACACTGTCTTGCAGACAGCGTTGACGTCCGGAGGTTCCGGCCGTCCGGAGGCTCGGAAGGTCCGGACGTCTGGTGCTCTTGGACGTCCGTGGATTCGGCTCGGGCATGCTTGATCCGGACGTCTGGAGGGGCTCGGTCGTCCGGAGGCTCATGAGGTCCCGGACGTCCGGTGATCTTCGGATGTCCGCAGATTTGGTTCGATGAGTCGCTGCACGGACGTCCGGAGGGGGCCGGTCGTCCGAGCTCGAGTCGTCGGATGTCCGGCCACCAGAAGCTTCGCCAGCTTCCTCTCTTGGTCCTTGTAGTTTGTGTCCTCGCCGTCTTGTCCATGGTCTTCCTCCTTGATGAGGACATCAATACCATTGTTACACCCACAGCCCCTACTGCTACATATACTGGACCAATTACTAGAGCTCGCGCACGCCAATTAAATTATCAGGTACTTTCGTTTCTTGGTAATGATTCTAATGTTCATGAGAATATGATGCTGCCTAAATTGGATACATTTGTTTTGCTTACAAATGAAGGCCCTAGCTTGGAGAAGGATGGACATTGGAGCAAGAACAAGCATGGAGATAATGCCATGCATAAGGAGAACAAGAACGGAGTTACAAGTGATGATTCCAGGACTTTGAAGCCACCCTAATGAGTGCATGAGGCCTTGGACGAAATATACAAGATGCCACTTCATAATATTCGTCCATAGGCTATTCTAGGTGCTGCGTCACCTTATTATTGGGCCAGGCCCATGTAATTTCGAAATACTTAAGTATAGGCTGTTTTAGAGTCCGTATGTGTGGGGAAACAAGAGTTAGGGTTGATTTGGACCCCTCCACCAAGGGCCACGAAATTCCCCCTCTTCCTCCATATATACCGCCCTTAGGGCACCGTTTAGACCTTGGGTTTTGTTTAGATTAAAAGTTCGCCATAGCTGCAACTTCGTGCCGTTTGTGTTCCACGACCGCACAAAGACGTCCACGAACCCCACCTTGATCAATAAAGCTTTCATCTTATATTCGCAATATCCAAATTGCAATCTCAGTTTCTTGCTTGTTCTTTGTTTGCTCGCAGGAAACAAACCCTCGTGGTCAGGTTGATCATGCTCCGGCGTGGTCAATAACCTCTCGGAGTTGGTTTAGCGATTGCTAAGGCGCGACGTCCTCGCACGTTCGTAGTCAGATCGTCAAAGTCGACTTCCTCCAAAGCGAAACCACATCTCATCGAAAGACGGGACACCTTTGCCTCTATCACTCCTTGTTCCTGGTCATGCATAGCACATATATTTGAGGTAGTAACCATGTCTCACATGTGGGAAGTGAAGGTTCGGAGAGGAGCGAGTTCACTTTGTGTCCAATGGCGTTTGTTCGAGGTCTCGTCATATGTCCACTAGGGGCTTGGAGAGTAGTCGGGTGTACATGGTGATGAACATGGGATGCTCCGCATCATCTCCCCTCCCTTGGGAAAGATCCGACCTCGGATCGTGATCCTCATCACCATTGTAGTTGGACGAAGTTGAAGACATGGCGCAATCCAAGTAGTCCAAGGTGTCGCCGGAGTGATAGACATGCAAAAAGAGCAAACACAAGAAACACTCGGAAATACAATGGTTAGCGCACACAAAGTGTCCATCATGTAAGAATGAGTCCGTGCGGCAAGATTGGTTGTGAGAAAGCGCATGAAGCTTATCAAGATGATCTAGAATGAGATGCAAAGCATTCATGGGAACAAATGCAATCATTGTGCACACAATTGTGTTATGAGTATGAGCAATGCAACCACGGTGCAAAATGATGTCATAGTGAGACAGTTTATCAATAGCATGAATATGGCAATGGATGCTCAACATGATTATGTTATCATGCAATTGATGATAGGCAATGTGATCATTATGTATGAAGATGCCATCAAGAAAGATCACAACAAATTTGCTAAGAGAATGCACAAGTTCATATATCATGGATGACATGGGTAGAGGTGCAACAAGACAATCATAATGTGTGTCAATCCAAGCATAGGGTGCAAATTTGTGGTGAGAATGATATGTCCATCGAGCATGACATGTATGAGCACAATCAACAAGTATGGAGATGGTGGTGTACCAATGCTCGATGTCGTGGTATGAGTGGAATTCCAAAGATGCATCCAATAAGTGCGAGCGCTCCTCAATGTGAAGGTCCAAAGAGCCAATCTCCAATGTTGCTCCTCCATCCAATGGATGTAACATGTAGGCAACAAGAAAGAAACAACAATGAAAGAGTGACCCATCCAATATGCAAACTTGAGGATGGCTCAAAGAGAAGGAGGTCACCTTTAGGAGGTTCTCAATGATGATGGAGTTGCGCATCTTGTATGCCTTCACATAAGCAAGTTGTCTCGTGATGTTACCGCCTTGTGAATCCTTCAAAATGAAAGAACATGACAAACACTCGGAAAAACAAATGAGGTTAGCGGAAGTGCAAAACCTAACATTCATGTGGTAAGATACCCAACAAGTGTATGCATCATGATCATCATAAGAAAGAACAAGGAGCATTTCATAGTATGGAGGCATATGATGCGAGAACAACCAAATACAATAGGCTCAAGTAAACAAGCATGCATCACAAGTGAGTTGTCAAAGTCTCCAAGACCATGAAGCATAGAGGCAACTATAGGAGGCAAGCGACAATAAACAAGATATATCATGTGAGAGGCATGAACATATATGTCATCAACCCAAGAAAGCGAGTAATAGTGGAACATGGGTGATGCAACATAGCAAGCAATCATAGCGATCAAGTCAAGCAAGCTAGTAGTGCGAAGATGCAACATACTAGATGGAATCAAGGCAAGCATGTCATGTGTGCAAATAGTGGGCATGGATAATTCACATGGCATAGCACAAGCATGAAAGCAAGATATGAGAAAATTATCATCAATGTATTGGCGAGAGGCCATATGTAAATAGCAATGGATCATCATGACTCTCCCAACACAACAAGCATTAATAGCATGGGGCACATGATAAACATGGCAAAAGCAACAAGGATCTCCACCAAGCATGCAACTACACATAGGAGTAACGTAAATCCTGGGTATATGCAAGCAAGGGTCACAATTGCATGGCAAAGGCATAGAAGCAAGCATAACATGCAAAGGGAACACGATAGAATGGGCATAAGGTAACAAGTGGTAAATAGCCCAAAGCCGTGTGAGAGCCAAGTAGAAGAGATGCGCGTAGTCCTTGCGCAAAAGGAATGGTGGGCATGAAAGTCCACGTGATCCCAAGTCATCGTTGCTCTCAAGAGCTCGTTTTGTCAACTCTTGGGATTGAGAAGTTGACGAGTGTATGTGAGTACCTACACAAAACAAAGACAAAGGAAAAATTGTGTGTGCATGGTAGATGTACGCATCATCCATCATGATGCATACATGCTTGTGTTGGTTAGCACAAAATAGCCAATGCTCAAATAAATGAGATGCGTGATATAGAAAGATGTCATCCATCATGATAGGTTTGTTGTTATGTATAGCATAATGGAGACTCAAATTGTGTAATGCATCATGAGAAATATCTAGAGCATTGTTATTCATGGAATGTATATGGTGCACGCAATTATGGGAATCATGCAAAGGATGGGATGAATCAAAATCTCCTAATATGCATGAGGAAACTATGGGGGTCTCCACATGAGCATTAATGGAAACATCACATGGAGAATATTGACAACATCTAAAACAATGCATATTTGGTTCAATGTGATCATGGCATGACATAGTAGATGAATTATGTAAATCATGTAAAGGAAGCATGGCAATATCATCACATGAAAAACAAAAGCCAATGACCATCATCTCGTCATCTATGCCATAAGTGCAAATGGGATTTATTTTAATGGGGCATGCATAATTACTATGTTGAGATTGAAATGATGCAATATGGGAGATCTCACTCATAGCATATGACAAGGTAAGCGGATTATCAAACATAATGTGACCAAAAGAATTTTCACATGATATCCTATGAAGCATAGCATCACAACTAGGCAACTCAACATGCTCATCATCATATTCATCATAAATAGGTAAGTCGAGGCATGAAGAAGTCGCACTAGCATGAAGCATGGGAATAGGAGGGTCAACATCATGGGAGCAATCGATGGTAAGAGAGTCCACTAGTGGGACAAGAAAAGCACCATCACCTATGTTACCTTTGGAGCATCGCTCATGTGTTGTAGGTGAGGTGTTGAAGATCGTCTCGTTGTCATCTTCATCTTGATGGAACCATGTGGGGGGTGTATCATCGTCCACCATGGCCATCGTCGTCTCCAATGGAGGAATAGACTCATCAAGGATAGGCATGTCGTCATGTAGGAGACCTAGCACCAAAGAAGAAAACACACTAGGAGTAGAGGTTAAGTCGTTAGAAATCATAGTGGCCTCATGTGCAGTGGCAACTACCTCACTCACTAAGTGTTGTGTCTCACTCACTCCCTCAAGGATGCTCTCACTCGTATGGTGGGTGGAGTCACTCAAATGGCGCTCAACCTCACATCGGATGTGTGGCATGCTCTCATGTGTGGGACTAGTGGTGGTCACACTCATCCTCTCATAGGAAATGCACTCAATGTCATATAGGGTGGAGTCACTCATGTCACTCATGTGGTGGTGGCTCTCCTCACATGGAAATTGGGTCATCTCATGATATGTGGGTGCCGGAGAGATGTAGGTGTAAATGTCTCCATGCGCGGTCGCGTAGCTTGACTCGGAGTATGAGTCCAATGTGGACGCCGTCTTCATGTTGTTGAAGAGGTTCGCGCTCGTCGCCGTGGTCGAAGGGGATGACCCTTGCTCGACCGTCTTGTCACCGTCTTGGTGTGGGAGGCCCATATGATGTGGCACCTCGTAGCTCGTCTCCATGACCGAAGGGAATGTCCCATGCTCGACCATCTTCCTTGAGGGGCTTCTGAAGATGGAAGTGTCGCCCTCGCTCGTAGGTAGTCGCCTTGGACTTGATGAAGTCGATGTAGGCGAACACGTGGGAAGTAGGCGAAGATGCCGTACGTCCAAAGGCGAAGATGCCTTGAGAACACTTGGCGAAGATGCCGAAGTGGTTGATGTAGCCGTAGCGCCGTCGTGGTGGTGGTCGTCTCGCGGTCTTCTCTTGTGCTTATGAAGCTTCGACTTGGCATGAAGTAGGGCTTGTTGGGACTCATGCATTTGCGCTTGTGGAGCATCTTCATGATGATGATGTCGATGTCGTGCTTGAGCTCGTAGTAGAAGTCGTTCGTCATCGTCGTGCACATGATGCTTGGAGGTGACTTGCCCTTCATGACGATGTTGATCACGAACGTGATGGTGGTCGCCATGTAGATGTGGGCGAGAGCGATTTGCGCTTGCATCGCTTGGGCGCTCCGAAGACTTGTGGCTAGAACATCGTCGTCTTGAAGATGACGAAGGGGAAGAAGACTTGATCAAGGCCCGATTCTCCTCCATCCTTGCATCTTGCTCCTCTTTATATGCGGCAAGCTTCTTGTCGAAGTAGTCCCTTCTCCTTGCTTCGGAGTGATGAATGTCGATGGAGATGTTCTCGATCGCCTCGCATCTTGATTGTGTGCCTTGCACTTTTCGTTGTAGATCGAAGAGAGACGCTTTGGTGATGTAGTTGTTCACGCCGTCATTGTTGTCGAAGACCGGAGATGAAATGCCTTGCCTATCCATCACAAGACTCGAGCAAATATGAGTGGGAGAAAGAGAAGAACTTATACCAATGTACCTTGACCGATGTTGAAAATGAATCAAGTTCACTCAAATGCGGACAATGAAATAGCACTATTGGTACCAATCCTTGTCGGTTCTCACACCTACACAAGTAAAGCTTATGGAGGAGCTCGGTGAGGATAGTGGCACAAAATTTAATGCAAAATGTTAGCAAGAGTCAATAATGTTGAAAGAGATTCACAAATTCGCAAGTGAAACAAATGGACCAATAGCAATATGAGGCACACGAAACACACACACGGATAGATAAATGGGGCCGTGCAACCAAGGAATAAGCTCAAAATGTGGAATCCACCAAAACGCTCGTGTTGCACAACTCAAGAGAGACGCTAGCACGATTGCTCAATAGGCGGATCGACACTTGTGCACAACCTATAAGATGCAAAATGGATAAACTATCCCAAGTATGCTATGTATGTATGGTTCGGTGTTTCTCAAGATGATCCAAGATGATCGGATATGACAATCTTATATGCAATGTGTTATGATGCTATGGCACTTGCTTACAAGCTCTTTGCTCTCTCTTTTTCTTTGCTTAAAAGCTTATTCTCTTTTTTTTGGCCACTTTGCACAATGCACAAACCAAGATAGCAATTGTGTATATGCGGGAACAAACTTGAGACACAATGGATGATATGATACCAATATGATATGGTATGGTATGTAATGGAAGGTATGATCACTAATGTGCACAAGTAACGTTGCCGGCAATACTCAAATGGCTAGTCTCGATAGGCAAGTAACTCAAAAGTAAGGCTAGGGGTTAACAATGCAATGGCAAAGGGAATATACAATGGAGGGGTACCACGATACCAAGATGATATGGAGGTTACCGTCCGGCGATGATGAGTGGCGGTGTTCTTGATGTATATACCAAGATGATGGAGACTCGTCCCTAAGTAGCCGAAACACCTTAGGAAACGGAAAAACCGCGAACTCAAAATCTCAAATGACAAATGTCAAATGGTGGTAGCGGGAATGCGGTGGTGGTTTGCACTTGGCAATGCGGAAGTGGAATGATGGGCTATACACGTGTCGGAGTTGAAGCACGGTCCCTAAGTAGCCGAAACACCTTAGGAGACACAACTCACAACACAAACAAAATTGGGTTAAGTTGGGTTGGCGGAAGTGTATGGTGGGCAAGCCTATGCGGAATTTACGGTGGTGGTGGTGGTTGATGAAGATGAAACCGTCCCTAAGTAGCCTAAACACCTTAGGAGACTCGCATCACAACTCAAACAACCTCAAATGCAAAGGGGAACAAAATTGGTTAGGTTGCGGAAGACGGTGGTGGAGTAGCGGATGATGTGGTGGAAGCCCTAGGCAAAGATGCCAAAGTTCCAAAAATTTGATGGAGTCAAATGGTGGTGGTAGTATTTTTATGGGAAGGGGGATGTCAATAGCTTCAAAACGAGCTAAAGAACGTCAAAATCGGACTCCGGATGAATTAATTATGGACAAAACAAAAATCAGCCGAAATCTGAAACTACAGGTTACGGACGTCCGGAAATGGTCGGACATCCGTAAATTCAGTTCGTTAGGGGTTCGGTCGTCCGGAAAAGGTCGGACGTCCGGTCGTTCTAGGGCTCCGGACGTCCAGTAAAACTCCGGTCGTCCGGTGGGTCGGGTCAACTCGAAAATTGAGATCCGGACGCGATTTTGGGCGGAAATTGGTGATTTTGGAGTCAAAATTCGCGGGATTTTGTGGATGAAAGACGGGGAAACTTGGGGAAATGCTAGATCCACTCGAAACCAAGCAAATCCATGGATCAAAATCAACAAAACATCATCAAAACTAACAAATCACAAAAAAAAATTGGGGCTATTTTTGGTGGGGATTTTCGGATTTAGGACGAAATCAACAAAATCAAGCTAGAAAAAGAGGGGTAGGGGCTCCAAAAACGTAATCAACCTAAGCTCTGATCCATAGATGATATAGGGCGGAACCCTATGTGGACGATCTTTCACGTTTGGAGAGAATCCCTACGAGGAACACGAAGAACGAGCGGAAAACACGGGGAAAACGAGGGAGAAGTCACTCAACCGACAAGAAACCAATCACACAAGTGCTAGATTATTGAATGCATAGAGTGACACAAGATCCGAGATCAACAAAGGAAAGATACAAGGGTAGCCGTTCTTCTCCGAGAGGAGGTCTTGATGGGTCCACCCTAGGAGGGGGTCTTGAATCCGCTTGGGGATCTTCTCCGTAGAGGTCCCGATCTCAAAAGGAGAAGTAGCCAAGTGGATGAGCAAAACTCTCACACCAAATATGAGCAAATCCAAAGCTACCCTAACTAGGAGGAGGTGGAGGAGTATATATAGTCATGGGCCACGAAGAAGTAAGTGAAGGGGTACATGGGCTGCGACCCAACACACTTGTCTTGTGAGATAGGCGCCAGACGTCCGGAGGTTCCGGCCGTCCGGAGGCTCGGAAGGTCCGGATGTCTGGTGCTCTTGGACGTCCGTAGATTCGCTCGGGCATGCTTGGTCGGACGTCTGGAGGGGCTCGGTCGTCCGGAGGCTCATGGGTCCCGGACGTCCGTGATCTTCGAATGTCCGCAGATTTGGTTCGGTGGTCGCTGCACGGACGTCCGGAGGGGGCCGGTCGTCCGAGCTCGGGAGTCGTCAGACGTCCGGTCCTGGTCGGACGTCCGGCCGCTAGAAGCGGCCAACCGATGTAAGGCGGAACCCTCGTGGGCGATCTTTCATGCTTGGAGAGAATCCCTACGAGGAACACGAAGAACGAGCGGAAGAACACGAGGGAAAACACGGGGAGAACGAGAGAGAGATCACTCAACCGACAAGAAAACGATCACACAAGTGCTAGATTATCGAATGCATAAAGTGATACAAGATTCAAGGACAACAAAGGGTAGGATACAAGGGTAGCCGTTCTTCTCCGAGGAGGTCTTGATGGGGTCCACCCTAGGAGGGGTCTTGAATCCGCTTGGGGGATCTTCTCCGTAGAGGTCCTGATCTCGAAGGAGAAGTAGCCAAGTGGATGAGCAAAGGCTCTCACACCGAAATATGAGCAAATCCAAAGCTAACCCTAGAAAGGATGAGGGGAAGGTCTATTTATAGTCTAGGACCTCCAAGGGGTAAGTTGGGGGCGAAACGAGTACATGGGCCTCGGCCCGAAACGCTGCACGCAGGCAGGGCGGTAGTACCATTGCTTCATGGCGGTAGTACCGCTTTCAGCGGTAGTACCGCTTTGTGGGCGGTAGTACCGCTTTCAGCGGTAGTACCGCTTATCTTGAGCGGTAGTACCGCTCCGACGCCGTTCGATTCCTGGGGTGTGTCGGGTTTTGCGGAAGTAGGCCGGATGGAGAGCGGTAGTACCGCTTGGCTCCCAGCGGTAGTACCGCTTGGCTTGAGCGGTAGTACCGCTCCTCCGACTCTGCAACTCCTTCTCTTGCTCTTGGTGTCCACCTTGGGCTGCAGCTTCTCCTAGGTTGGTTCCTTGGTACCTAAGCATGCACAACATTCCGATTGAGGTAGTAGCCATGTCTCGAGAGGGTCATATGATATTTCACTAAGGAGAGAAGTCACCTCGGTCTCGAGAGCTCGAGCTCGTGCTCTAGTCATGGGTCCTCTTGGCTCTTGATGAGACGGTTGTGGATGCATGGGGATGATCGTGGGATGCTCCGCATCATCTCCCCCTTGGGAGAGATCCGACCTCGGATCAAAAGCTTCATCTCCATGGAAAGGTGCGAGGTCCTTGGCGTTGAAGATGTCGCCACGTTGTACTTCTCGCGAGGTATGTCGATCTTGTAAGCGTTGTCGTTGTAGCGTGCTAGTACCTTGAAAGGTCCATCGGCTCGAGGGAGAAGTTTGGACTTGCGTTCTTTGGGGAAGCGGTCCTTGCGAAGGTGTAGCCACACTAGATCACCAATGTTGAAGACGATGGGTTGCTTGTTGGCGTTGAGCTTGTTTGCTTGGCGTTGTACTTGGCGCTCGATGGTGTGCCTTGTATCTTCGTGCATCTTCTTGATGTAGCTTGCTCGTTCACTTGCATCCATGTTGGTGCGCTCTTGGAGAGGAAGTGGTAGAATGTCCAATGGGGACAACGGGTTGAAACCGTAGACGACCTCGAAAGGGGACTTGCCGGTAGTTGAATGTCTTGCACGATTGTAGGCGTACTCGGCGATGGGTAGACATGCTTCCCACTCCTTGATGTTCTTCTTGATCAAGACACGAAGTAGAGTGGATAGTGTGCGGTTCGTCACCTCCGTTTGGCCGTCGGTTTGAGGATGGTATGCCGAGGAGAACAAGAGCTTGATTCCGAGCTTGGCACATAGGGTCTTCCAAAAGTAACTCAAGAACTTGACGTCACGATCGGAGACGATTGTCTTTGGTACGCCATGGAGTCGCAAGATTTCCCTACAAAAGAGATTTGCAACATGTGAAGCATCGTCTATCTTGTTGCAAGGAATGAAATGTGCCATTTTAGAAAATCTATCCACAACAACAAAGACGGAATCCTTGCCATTTTGAGTCCTAGGTAAACCAAGTACAAAATCCATACTAATGTCTTCCCATGGTTGATATGGAATAGGAAGAGGCATGTAAAGACCATGAGATTGAGCTTTAGACTTAGCTTTGCGACATGTGTAGCATCGGTTGGTGAAGCGTGAGACGTCATGAACATCTTGGGCCAAAAGTAGTTGTTGGAGAGTGCGGCGAATGTCTTGTCGCGTCCAAAGTGTCCCATGAGGCCGCCTCCATGAGCCTCTTGCAAAAGGAGCAAACGAAGAGAAGACTCGGAATGCAAAGTTTGTTAGCTCTCATAAGGTAACCATCCTTGATGTAATATTGTTCCCAAGACGTATGCGTCAAACACTTAGCATAAGGAGAAGCAAAAGATGGATCATGCTCATACAAGTCTTTTATATGCTCAAAACCAATAACATTCAACTCAAGTTGAGTGACAAGCATGTTTATGCGTGAAAGCGCGTCGGCAACTACATTTTCTTTACCCTTAATGTACTTGATCACATAAGGAAAAGATTCAATGAATTCACTCCATTTGGCATGACGCTTGTTCAATTTAGTTTGACCTTTGAGGTACTTAAGCGTTTCATGATCGGTATGGATGACAAACTGATGAGGACATGACTACCTTGGATGAGACCAAAAATATTGCATACATGCATATTTCTCAGGTGATTTCTAGTGCAAACTATTCAATAATATATTTATGTTATCCAGGACAAAAATACTTCACAAACTTTTGTGCCATGTCTAATTGCAGGTGTATGGGACATTTGTACAATCCACATATGAAGATAAGGGAGAAAGAGATGTTTACCTGCTGTTCAAAAGTTCTCTCACGTCACTTTTGGCCCAAGAGAAGATAGAGTCCAAGTCTCTCACGTTCTGGACTCAGATTCGGACTGCACAGACATACCTGACTCAAAACGTCTATAACTTTTTCATACGGACTCCAAATTGGTTGATTCTTTTTTTGTTGGAAAATAGATTTCGTGCATTTTCCAACCCAATTGGAATCACCTTAAAATCCGTCCGGAGCGTTGAGTTATAGACGAAACAATCTGATGCTGCAGCAGAATCCGAGTCAAACTACAAGTCCAAAGGTGTTACGTCACCTCCGCTTGGGCCCATTGGCCTTGTACGACCTAGGGTTAGTTTTAGGCTGCCTTGGGACGTCCTCCCACCTCCTTGGCCGCCACCCCTTGCTCCTATATAAGTAGATCCATCTAGTAGCTTTTTCCTTGGGATTTGTTTAGTTAAAAGTTAGCCATTGCAACTTCGTGTACTTTGTTTGTGTCCAACGACCAGACCAAGACCGCTTACGGATCCCCACCATTATCAATACTTCATATATATTCACAATATTCAGATTGCTTTATCATATTCTTGCTTGTTCTTCGATTGCTTGCAGGAATAGACCTTCGTGGTCAGGTTGATCGTGCTCCAGCGTGGTCAATAACCTCTCGGAGTTGGTTTAGCGATAGCTAAGGCGCAACGTCGTGCACGTTTGTAGTCGGATCGTCAAAGTCGTCTCCATCAAATCGATAGTTATCATCTCATCGAAAGATCGGGACACCCTCGCCTCTATCACAAACTCATGCGGTCTAAGGTAATGTTCCCAAACATGTAGCACACGCACTAAAGCATACAATTCTTTGTCATAGATGGGATAATTAAGTTGAGCACCGGAGAGTTTTTCACTAAAATATGCAATGGCTCGTTTTTCTTGCATTAAAACTCCGCCAATTCCGGTACCACTTGCATCACAATGAACCTCAAAAGTTTTGTCAAAATTGGGCAAAGCAAGAATCGGAGCATGAGTAAGCAAAGACTTGAGCTCATCAAAAGCGGTTGATTGCAAAGTTCCCCAAACAAAGGGAGTATTCTTCTTGCTCAAAGCATGCAAAGGAGCGGCAATTGTGCTAAAATCTTTCACAAAGCGACGATAGAAACCCGCAAGACCAAGAAAACTTCGCACTTGTTGCAAATTGGTGGGTTGGGGCCAAGTTTTGATTGCTTGAATTTTAGATTCATCAACATGGACACCCTTTGAAGAAACAACAAAACCCAAGAAAACCACTTTGTCGACTCCAAAAGTGCATTTTTTCAAATTTGCATAAAGGCTTTCCTTGCGAAGAGTTTGCAACACAGATTTTACATGATTGAAGTGCTCTTTCATGGTTTTGCTAAACACAAGAATATCATCAAAGTAGACCACAACAAAGACTCCAATATAAGGACGAAGCACATGATGCATAAGACGCACAAAAGTACCGGGAGCTTCCGAAAGACCCATAGGCATCACTAACCACTCATATAAACCAAATTTGGTTTTGAAAGCAGTTTTCCATTCATCACCCTCTTGTATGCGTATTTGATAATAGCCACTTTTAAGATCAATTTTTGAGAAAAAGTTGGCTCCACTAAGTTCATCAAGCATGTCATCTAAGCGAGGAATGGGATGCCTATATCGAACGGTAATAGCATTGATAGGTCTACAATCGAACACAAGCGGAAACTTCCATCGGGCTTAGGCACAAGAATAACCGAACGGCACAAGGGCTTAGGCTTTCACGTACATGACCGTTGTCGATGAGTTGTTGTACTTGTCGTTGAATCTCCTTGGTTTCTTCCGGATTGACTCGGTATGGAGCTTTGTTTGGTAGCGGCGCTCGGGGATGAGGTCGATTCGATGCTCAATGCCTCAAGAGGAGGTAGACCCGAGGTAGCTCATCGGGCAAAACATCTTGAAATTCCTGCAAAGAGATTGAAACACCAAAGGTAGCTCGTGAATGGTGTTAGTTTTTGGTTCTCCATCCTTGCACACAAGGACAAAGTGCATCACACTCGATGGGTTCTCACACACTTCTCTCATCTCACTTTTGGTGGCAAATAGAATGAGGTTTTTCTCTAGGCTAAGAGGCGCTCAAATTTGGCTTGTGGCTCTCACTCACTTTTGGGTGGATCACTTTCTCACTCTTTTCTCTATGATGTGTGGCTTGCTTGTCGGCTATCACTTGACTAGGAGACATAGGTCGTAGCACATACTCCTTCCCTTTCATCTTGAAGCTATAGTGATTGGTTCGCCCATTGTGGATGACACCACGGTCGAATTGCCATGGTCGACCAAGAAGGAGGTGGCAAGCGGTCATTGGGACCACATCACACTCCAAAGTGTCTTCATAAGCACCAATTTTGAAGGAGACTTGGACCGTATGCTCGACTCAGATAGTGCCGAGTCACTTAGCCATT